>CAUHTR010002759.1:0-55052 GCA_959609185.1 Schmidtea polychroa | reverse complement strand
CACTTAAAAAATAAATATTAAAAATAAACAAAATACTTAATAATATTCGGTAGTATTGTGATTGAAAACATGAATGTCTAGTATTTTGTTACAAAATTAGTCATTATACTTGCATTAAAGTTAGGGCCTAACTATTGTAGGCTGGGGGAATGCGTGGCTAGGCTAGTCGTAATTGTGAGTCATGGTCGTGATTGGCCCCAGAAAACGAGTTCGTAAAACCGGGCGGTCGTAAGGCGATGGTCTACTGTATATATACAAACAATTTGTTAAATAAAATTTATTATATAATAAAATAATCAACGTTAAATTTACATTAAACTAAATTATATTAGTTGTTCTTATGTAAATTCTCGGTATTTGTTTCAGCCATCATGAAGCGCTTTGGACAACAAGTTTTGTCCGAGTTTTTTGTAAAGAAGCCGAATTCTGGCACAGATATAACCAGTGGTGAGCTATGCATGTCCCGCAGGGGCTCGGCAGAGCCCCTAGTTAACTTTTACAAAATTTCTTTCAACTGCGATTTTGCGCTTCACTTCAAATTAAAATTTCTATTGTTTTGGTAGTAAACATTTTTAAAACAATTTTACCGCATTTGTATATCAAAAAAAATTTTCTGGACGCTCTTTTATTTTGCTAAAAAAGCAAAATCGGAAAAAAGCATTTTTTTCGTGACAAAAACACCTAAATTTTTTTTCTTCGAGCCCTTTGTTGTTTTTTCACAGCTCACCACTGGATATAACCCTATAACAAACCGCGATTTAACTAATTTTAAATTTTTTTTGAGTGAGTGCGATCAGGGTGCGAAACCGTTATTAAATATTTTGAATCACACCACTGAAAATAATACTTCATTATTCATGATGGAGAAGGCTTCAAAATTATTTAGAAAAAAATCCAGCAAACAGTTTTTCACACAATGATGTTAAACACACTTATCACTCACTTTAACTATATATCGTTTCAAAACCTCGGTTTAATGCAGCGTTGTCCAAACTGTGTACGTGAAATGTTTTTAAAAAAAGTCAAAAAAACCGTTTTTCCAAACAACTTAATAAAAGGAAATTGAATTGTGGATATTTTAACAGTTATTTCAAATTTAAATGTTAATCAGTCAATTAAGTGTGAAATTTATATTTCTTACTAGAAATATTGAATATCTAAAATACGTAAGCAGCTTAATTATGTTTAATTAGAATCTTAAATATTAAATAATAATATTTTTTAGTTTATAAGTTTTTCATTTCTTATTAAAATATTAGTAAAAGTGCAATAAAAAATTTAGGTGTGCCGCGAAAACTTTTAATTCAGCCAAGTGTGCCGTGGCTCAAAAAAGTTTGGACAACACTGGTTTAATGGGACGGATTTAGGAAACTGAATAAATGTACTCCTTTAACAGTAATAAAAACCAAATTTTAAATTAAATAAACAAATTATTTACTTGAAAAACCTTCAAAAAAATAATGAAATTTCAGATCAAATAATACGAATATCAACAAAAAGCGATCATTAAATTCTCTGAAAGATCTAAAGTTCATTGACAATATAATTGACTATAATATTGAATTTGCACAAGATATAAGTAATGATAATATAGTAGAGAAAACACTTAAACAATTAAGGCCTAATCCCGATTCCTCCAACCTGATCATAAACTAATCGAGCTACCTCTGTGGCAACTAATTCAGCTACTTCCTCACTCTCAGATTCTGCATAAACTCTGACAATATCTTCAGTTCCAGAAGGTCTAACGAATACTCGTGACATAAACCCTTTACTAAATTCCAACATTTTCTCATTAATATTTTGTTGCAATTTAGCTGGCCTTGACACAGATCTCTCACAATTTGTTGTTGATATAGCCCGACGATCTCTAATCTGAACTTGAAGCAAAGATGATGGAAAATCATGATACATATCAAACCAAGAATTTAGTGATAAATTAGAACACGAAAGAATATGTTCAATTAATAACAAAATTGAAAATGAGTCACCAACGGCTTCATTAATCAGTCCATTCAAAAGTATAAATCTCAAAGGATGTTCTGAATCAAGGTATTTGTTAAGAAAAATTCTAGCTCTTTTTGATAATAATATAGAGCCATGACCATTAGTCTAGAAGTAATGTTATGTTATAAGTAATGGTATGTTATATATTGCAAGAAATTACCTCGAAATAAATTCTTATGTCTAACTCCTTTCCGGTGTGATGTAAGTATTTGACACCGGTTGGGACACAAACTACTGGAACACCAATATTTTCAATTAAGGTCTTAGTACAATTAAAATTAGCATATGCAGTTTGAACAACTCCCAATTTGATATCTTCAGGATTCCAATAACCTATACTCTCTAGAAGTTCTTTTAAAAATTTGGATATTAAAACTGCCTGTTTATCGCCATCCAATATACATAATTTCTAAACAAAATGAAAATTTATTTTATAAATTGATTTAAATTGCAGATAGATAATTTATTAGATCAACATATAATAATTATTATGATAATAATAATTGATTTAGTAATATATTCATGCAATTTTCTTATGTTTTATTCCCTCCACCTTATGTCACGTTTTACTTTCTTCGCTTTGTGAATAATTTGAAAATAATAATAATAATAATATCTCGAATTTTGCTAAACGTCTAAAATAACTTGATCATATCTTCCTTGGTTTTGAATTGTGATGTTCCTAATTTATGTAAATATGCTTCATTTCAATATTAAGTACATAGTGGCAGGGCCGTAACAAGAGTGGTGCTAGCGGCGCAGTCGCACATGACGCACATCTGAAAGGGGCGCAAAATTGGGATGTGACACTTTTTTAATGTTATTAAAAAATAAAAAAATTTATCAAATGCCATGCACGAAAAAAACGACACCCTAGCTAGTCTATCTTTAACATTACTGGTTGGACTGGCTCATTAGCGTGCAATCGTATGTGTGTATTTTGTAAAATCTTAATCCACAAAATGGATTCCTGTCATTTTTTCAATTAGCAACCGATTTTTAAGAGCATTCCTACCTATTATAATAGCTTGAGATGAATACATAGTTTACAATCTTAACATGAACATTATAATTACACTGGTCTACACAAATATTTTTTGGTCTGGTGTCTAAAATTTTTCAACTGATTTATAGTAATTTGGCAAAGCTGAATCTAAGAATGATACCCATTTTTCAGTATCAAGTCATGTTTTTCTGTACCTAGTATGTACCTAAGAAATCATTTATTTCGAAATAATGGTGAAAGGCATTTTGAAACGAGTCTGCCTCTGATATTCTGTCATTTCGCGTAGAATTATTGATCAATGTTTTTCTTATATTATTTGTAATTAATAAAATACAATGGGAAAACCAAATACCAGGCCTCATGCTTAGCTCAGTATGGTTTTTTTGGATAGTCGCTACCAGATATTTTTTTCCACTTTGAAGTGGATTTTTTAAGTTTTATTTTCTTGACTAAATTTTGCAAACCATTTTTATACTATTTATTGTTATTGCCTTAAGTTACATGTATGTAGTTAGTTGCTGTCGAGGCATTATGTGCTAATTTAAAGTCAGAAAGATGTGAAGGTTTAAAATCACATCTTTACATGTTTAAAAGGGGAAAATAATTTCTAATAAATGAAGCAATCTAAACTAGTCATTACTTTATAAGATGACTTTTCTGACGCGTCATATGGCCAGTGAAACCCATAAAATTTTATAAATAGAATGTGAGTAATTTAAAATCGTCGAAAGTGTGGAAATTTCCAGAATGACCTAGTATTCAGAATTAAAGAAAATTAATTTTTTACTTATCTTTAAATATACAGATTTTCAACATTAAAATACATCGCATTTTTACATGCCCGTATTGTTTTAATTTGATATTAAAATTATTATGACAAATCGTTTTTGATATTCACGAATTTTCGGCATTGTCTTTATCAAAAACATCGATATATTTACTGATTCATACTCAAGCTTTTTAATAAATACAATGGAAAAGAAATCAGTGGTGAAATTTGAAAAAAAAGTTCTAATAATAAAATAGGAATAAAAAAAAATAAAGCATCTATTATTTTTTTCTAAAAATTAACTTAATTATATTTAAAAATTTAAATATGTAAGTCAGTAAAATTGTATATTAGTAACTATTTATTGATAAGTAATTTTAGTAATTAACCAATGGCAAATTGTCCAAATTTTCTAAATAAAAGATAAATATGAAAGGAAAGGAAATTAAATTTGACATGGAGATACTAATAATAATCATGAAATTTATTTGGAGAAAAAACTCATTCTAAAATTGTTTCAATTTCATTATTTTTTGTAAAAATATTTCTATTCGTTTTTACATTAAAATTCGATATTATTTGGTATGTGGCCATCCATATATTATTGTACGCTCTGAGTGGGGAGGTGTCCTGGGTGACTGATTTGCATACGAGTGCGTATGGGGTGAAGGAAGAGGTGTTCCAGCAATGCGTATGTACGCAAAAAATAAAATGAAAAAATAAAACAAAAATTCGAGATCACCTAGCTTCCCAATTTTATTTTGTTTATGAGACTAACCAATATTAAAATAATAATGCTGCCTTATTTATATTCATTTAGAGGTAAAAGTCTAAAAATGTACGATGCGCGACGGGGTGGTGTCAATTATTGACAGTCAATATCAGGAGTTTTTTAGTACATAATATATGGAGGACCCCTATGTAGTTATTACTGATATTTTAGTATAAAAGGGAAGCATGTGCATATACGAATTATAAACCTTTAAAATTATATATAATATGATTAAAGTATTTGCTGTGAGTTAAGAAGAATAAAAATAGCCAAGAATATATTCGGCTCAGTGTATATAATCTAAGTGTATCTAAGTATCGTTAAAGCATGTATAATTACTGTGATATTTATGTGTTTGTTTCAACTAATTATAACTTCTTAATTACTGTTGATTCCAGTATTTAGCTATAATGCAAATATTATTTGCCTGATATTGCTAGGAAAAGTTATTTTTATTTATCATTAATTTTAAAATTCAAGTAGCATTTTTTTAGTTTTATTTATACATATAAATATGAATTGAAAAAAAATATTTTATTTTTTAAAGTTTAGTTTATTCAAATTTTACAATTTGAAAATTATTTATAGCCAAACCCTTCACTTCTTAAATATATTTAATAATTTTAAGGATTTCGAAATTTTTAAAATACTTTAAATAAGGAATAACTCATATGTGCTTGCATACTGTCGTCAATGTTTCGAAAACTTCAATTTATATTGTTGTCCTTCAACAAACTCCAAGGTTTATCAACATCTTTCATTAGTTAATCTCGATACTAGGCAAATTTGAATACACATTTTTATTCAAAATTGAAACAATATTAGATAAAATTTTATCAGCTTCTCCAGAACTTTTAAATGAAGCCAGTGATTTAAATATCAGGCCTTTAATAAATTTATATTATAGATAAAATCAAAGAAGCTTTTTTTAGTAGTGTGCAAAAACTTATCTGTTGGTGATCTGTATATTTCGGTTTCAAAATCCTTAATAGTCCTTTCCACCTACATAAGTAGATATTTAATTTACTAAATTTTGCTCCTCTTCACATTGACTTATCGTAATGGATTCATGCTCTATATAAAAAATGACTGAGCCTCAAATTTACTTAGCCTTATGGTCCACTGATTCATATAGAAAAAAGCCTGATTCAAAATAGATCTCTATAGTCGGAGTTTTACATTGACATAAAACTCTGTGTTATCTAATGAGGTTTAAAATTTAACGCAAAGGAAGTCTGAGGCCATAATACCCTCTTACTATAGTCAGAGTTTCACATGGACTTAAAAATTATTGCTCTATACTTTAGTAACTATAGTGTGACCAAGAAAACTAATTGAATAATATGTTATATAATATTTTAATTGAACTTACGTAATCCGGAATTAATTACCTAATCTTGAGGGGAGGGGCACTGAGATTGGTGCACATTAATTACATCCTTACATATTCAAAATTGGAAAACAATTATGTACTTAATCCACTATATAGAGCCGTAACAAGGCATTATTGTGCCCTGTGCGATTCGTATATCTGGCGCCCCCAACACGCGAATTCAAAACACCATACTATAATAATTATTGTGCTGAATCGAAAAATCACATTGATTTTGTTTAGTGAGGTCAATTTTTTTATATGGCACCACATGAACGTTTTACGTGTCTATGCTTGCCATCGATATAATAGTAAATAAGATATCTATGCGTTTTAACTCTAGATTCTAGTTGGATATTTTATTTATTCAATTTTTGTTGCAATGAAAAGATGACTTAAGGTAGAAAATCTTGTAAAAATAAACCTGACGTATTTTTCTACATATATTGTGAATACACCCTTATGCAAACAGGAACCCAGTCACCAACTTTGTAAAGTGTGTTTATACTCCATATTTCGGTATGAAGCTGGGTGATCAAGATAAACTTTGTGCACGTCACATGATATGTAAGATTTGCATAGAGCATCTTCGTCAGTAGAGCAAAGGAACAAGGAGTTCTTTGGAATTTGGAATACCTATGGTTTGGAGGGAACCTTCCTACCATGAAACTGATTGTACTTCTGTGTCATTGATGTAACTGGAATAATCAAGAAAAACTGGAGCTGCCTCAAATATCTTGATCTAGAATGTGCACGTCGTCCTATGCCCCACTGTGCCCCAAGGAACTATGAAGAACTTGTTGCTAAGATGCAGACTACTGTTAGAAACCTTGAATACAACATGAGCATCAAAATACACTACCTTTCTCCCATTTGAGTTCGTTTCCTGAGTATCTTGGATCAATAAGTGACGAACAGTGGAGAGGTTCCATCAATACCTGAAAGAGATGGAGACAAAGTATCAAGAGCGTTGGGATGCAGTAACGATCGCTTATTATTGCTGGACCTTGAAAAGAAGACGTCGCTGTTGTTAATTTTTCAAGGAGTTACAAGAAACTCAAGTTCAAGTCATGAATTTGTTACCATGATGCTGATAAACATCAGCTTCTGTAACTTTTTGATATAATATGTTAAGAAATACAAAGTTCATATAAAGTTCATATAAAGATATATAAGGCAGCATTATTATTTTAATATTGGTTAGTCTCATAAACAAAATAAAATTGGGAAGCTAGGTGATCTCGAATTTTTGTTTTATTTTTTCATTTTATTTTTTGCGTACATACGCATTGCTGGAACACCTCTTCCTTCACCCCATACGCACTCGTATGCAAATCAGTCACCCAGGACACCTCCCCACTCAGAGCGTACAATAATATATGGATGGCCACATACCAAATAATATCGAATTTTAATGTAAAAACGAATAGAAATATTTTTACAAAAAATAATGAAATTGAAACAATTTTAGAATGAGTTTTTTCTCCAAATAAATTTCATGATTATTATTAGTATCTCCATGTCAAATTTAATTTCCTTTCCTTTCATATTTATCTTTTATTTAGAAAATTTGGACAATTTGCCATTGGTTAATTACTAAAATTACTTATCAATAAATAGTTACTAATATACAATTTTACTGACTTACATATTTAAAATTTTTAAATATAATTAAGTTAATTTTTAGAAAAAAATAATAGATGCTTTATTTTTTTTTATTCCTATTTTATTATTAGAACTTTTTTTTCAAATTTCACCACTGATTTCTTTTCCATTGTATTTATTAAAAAGCTTGAGTATGAATCAGTAAATATATCGATGTTTTTGATAAAGACAATGCCGAAAATTCGTGAATATCAAAAACGATTTGTCATAATAATTTTAATATCAAATTAAAACAATACGGGCATGTAAAAATGCGATGTATTTTAATGTTGAAAATCTGTATATTTAAAGATAAGTAAAAAATTAATTTTCTTTAATTCTGAATACTAGGTCATTCTGGAAATTTCCACACTTTCGACGATTTTAAATTACTCACATTCTATTTATAAAATTTTATGGGTTTCACTGGCCATATGACGCGTCAGAAAAGTCATCTTATAAAGTAATGACTAGTTTAGATTGCTTCATTTATTAGAAATTATTTTCCCCTTTTAAACATGTAAAGATGTGATTTTAAACCTTCACATCTTTCTGACTTTAAATTAGCACATAATGCCTCGACAGCAACTAACTACATACATGTAACTTAAGGCAATAACAATAAATAGTATAAAAATGGTTTGCAAAATTTAGTCAAGAAAATAAAACTTAAAAAATCCACTTCAAAGTGGAAAAAAATATCTGGTAGCGACTATCCAAAAAAACCATACTGAGCTAAGCATGAGGCCTGGTATTTGGTTTTCCCATTGTATTTTATTAATTACAAATAATATAAGAAAAACATTGATCAATAATTCTACTCGAAATGACAGAATATCAGAGGCAGACTCGTTTCAAAATGCCTTTCACCATTATTTCGAAATAAATGATTTCTTAGGTACATACTATTTATGTGTGGCGAAAAATAGCTTTATATGACAACAAAAGAACATCACAATGGCTCCAATTGAATGAATCATATCTCTTACAAAAATGAGGAAAAACAACCTACACAGCCAGACAACATGCCGGAATCATTGTTTTCCATAAATTGCAACAGCTAAGTATCAAAGTTCAACATAACCCTTCATACTTCCCTAACCTAATCTAATGGATAACTCCATATAATATATCTATTCCTAATAACTTGACTATTCCTAATAATATGATCATTTCTTTTTTTATAAAAAGTCATACTAATAAATATTTAATTAATATTTAATTAATATTTAATTAATATTTAATGATTTTTTAAAATTCTTTTATATCAATAATACAATTTCTATAATAAATTTTTCTTATAAATCACCCCAATGAAAAAAAGAACATTTACAATTGCTTTAAAGAAAGAAGTGATTTCATATATTGAGCTTGGAAATTCATGTTATAAGGTAAGAAACTTTTCGGCGATAGAGATAATTGCTCGTATAGTCAAACTATGTTTCAGCAGCGGTATAAGAACAAAGAAGCGATTAGAGCACAATCTGCATCGATGAAAAGAGCATCTAGAGGCGGAAGAAAGTCTTTGCTGGGATCTCTTGAAGAATTAATTTTTGATGAAATTATTGAATTAAGAATAATGAAAATAAAAGTTACTCGAACTTTCATATCCGATCGAGCTAGTACATTAGGAGAACAAAATAATATTGATATCAAAGCTTCAGGCCCCTGGATTGACGGTTTCATGAAAAGAAAGGGATTGTCGCTGAGAAGAACAACCAACTTTACGAATTTATCAATTGATACGTTAATTTCCCATGCCATTAATTATATGAGTTTTTTAAGAGCTACGATCCCTAATGTTGACTTGTCAAAAACATTGTTAGTGAATGAAACAGCTGTTTATTTCGAAGATAATAGGACCCACACAGTTGATTTAAAAGGACGGAGACACGTAATAATGAAATCAACAGGGTTTTCTTCCATGCGAATAGCAGTAATTGTGTCAGTTTGGGCTAATAGAAGAAAGGAAAAATTCTTTTGCAAATATTAATTCGGTCAACAATATTTCTAGCAATACACAAGAAAAATCATGGGTAAATCAAGATTTAATAATCGCATGGATAAATTTAATGCTTCCAATGTTTGATGCTAGTCAAGTAAAATGTATTGTATGGGATTCTTGCCGTGCTCATATTTCAGAACGTGTAAAAGAGCACTGAAGAAAAAGAAATATAAAACTTGTGGTAATACCCTGTGGATTAACTCCTATTTACAAGCAGGAGATATTGGAATTTTTAAAGAATTTAAAGACAGAATTTCCAGTTTTATTAATATTTGGAAAAACTCCGAGGAAATAGAATACACAAGACGTGGAAATCCCAAGGCTCCCTGCCAAGGGCTTGTGAATCTTTGATTAGTAATGCTTGGAGCTCTATGTCTATCGAAAACATAAAAAACTCTATTCAATCAGCTAGGGTTTCGGAGAATTTCGAGGATTGGCATATATCTAAACATGATATTTATGGTGAGAGATTCCGAAACGAATTTATTAATTCGATATTTGAAGACTCAACACCAACTCAGAACGAGTACGATTTTGAATCAGATATATTTGATCTAGCTGATGAATGATTAAAAATACAATTAAGTTTTTATATTTTTTTAAATTCAAATAGTATGACTAATTTACTTAACCATGTAAAGAATTTTTATTTTTTAGTCATATTATTAAATAATATGACTCATACTATTTGAAGTTATCCTTTAGATATAACATTTTTCAACATGATTTAGTTTGTTGAATTTTTATCCATATGAAAAATTACTCATGTACTATTAAATCCGTTAAATTTCCCCGAACGATAGAAATATAATATAATTATAGTATAATAGGTTGAGAATACCTAAATGATAAATAACATAATAAATAAATAAATTACATGGTGGAAGATCGTCATGACAAACGGGACTATCTATGGGAACTCAGAAACGAAAACGGAAGTAAAAAGAAATGAAAAATGAGAAACAGAAATCAAGTAAAAGAAAACAAACGAGAAATTAAAACAAAGGTCATTGTTAATTAAGAAGTACAAATGAAGGTGGAATTTCAAATTCCTGAAAAACAAAAATATGGGGAAAGCTTGTCAATGATAGCGAAAGTGGGCACAACATGAAAAAAGAAAAACAGGGTACATCTTGATATCAGTCAGCGATAAGTTTGACGCAGAGGAAAAGGAAAATGGTAAACAGAATCTGCCACCAGTGCCACAAATGAAACAGACTATATAAAGCGGAACAGTTTACCGAGAAATCAGGACAAAAGTAGAACAAAATTAGAGACAAAAACCGAGACAACGAGAAGAAAACGAGAGTTAAAAGGAGAATTAAATTTTGAGAGTTAAAAACGAATAATCAAAGGGAGAATTAAACAGAGTTCAGGACAGAGTGAAACGAGAATCTTTTGTAAAATTAAATATAAAGTGGAGTAAATAAATTGGTGGTCAAAGCAAATAGAACAATCGATCAACGTACCCTATAATTGAGTAGTTGATGACTAGTGATTATTGGTGTGGTTACAGAAAGGGCTATTCTTCACGTAGTGTCGAAATAAGCTCTGTGTGATAAATTGGTTTATAATTAATTGTTTGTAATTGAAATTTGTACGATCGTGTTCGAGAGTGTTAAATTGTGAATTAATAAACACGCTTTGGAGTCAGAGTAAAACTTTGAATTTACAAACATTGTCACCAACCCAATAACCCAACATAAATAATTAAATTTATGAGCTTATAAAAACCAAAATTAACTAATAAAATTAATTTAAAATTACCCCGTTTTTTTTGAAAAAATAAATCAATCTATCCGCATCTCCATCAATACTGGCCCACCGGTCATCTTCATTAATATCGCAAATATCACCATTGTGTATAGTGGGGAATTGCATTTTTGACTAAATTGAATATTTATTTAATAAAATATAAATATAAATAAGGAAAAGATTTATTTGTGTCAACGAAACGATAAATACTAACAAAATAATAAATTTCAAAAAGTTAATATTTGATTGAGAAGGTAAAAATGAATTAAAAAGCAACAAAAAACAAACAAATAAAGAAATTTCAATGAAAATAAAATATTTCTGATAAAACCTTAATGAAATCGGCACCACATTTCAAATTGATAATATTTCCAGTTGGATCTGAATTGCAAACGTGGATATAATTTAAATGAGGCTGGAGAAACTGTATAATAGATGATAAATGCTTTGCACCGATTCCATTAGCGCAATCGACATAAAGAGAAGAATTGCAAATAATCTTTTCTGGATATATCAATCGTTCAAAGCTTCCACAAATCTGGTGAAAGTATGAATATATATTTGTAATGGATTTGCCTGATTCAAGATTATTCTGTGATAATTAATATACAAATAAAACATTCCGAATCACTATTTTACTTGTTTTCGAACCAGAAAATGAAGTTGCGGTGTTGTAATTTTCCCAAAATAAGTGCACTTTCCAGATAAAGATTGGATGCCTCGAGCTACGATTTTAGAAATCGTATTCGAAGTATTTCGATTGTCTTCGCCCAAAAAAACTGATCCTAATTAACAATTTAAATCTATATCACAAAATTACAATTTCTGATAAAAACTATAGTTGAACAAGATAATAATGATTATCAAAACAAAAATGTGTTAATAAACTGTCAAATAAACTTTTTTTGAATCTTTATCGAATGTTAGTACATCTAGAATTTAGATACTACATGATATATATCAGGGGTGGCCAAACCTTTGATGACCACGGATGACTTGCTTCAAAAATTATTGCAGGCGGTCGACTAACATCGAAAAGTAGTAATTTGTAGCAAAAAATAAATTTAAATTTCATATAAACATAGATAATATCAATACCTATTCAATATCAAGTTATTTTAATAACAGAAATTAATAAAACAATATGTTCTTTTATTTTATTTTTATTAATGCAAACAATGTGCTTGTAAATATGAACTTGTATTATTTAGGTCGTATCAAAGGACGCGCTGGAAACTTGATATTGCATATTTTCGGCAAGTATATCATATTGTGGTTCATATGCTGCCAAATAATCATCTCTCAAACGGGAGCGATGTTTTGTTTTGATTGCATTCATAATAGAAAATGTTGTTTCACAGAGGTAAGTAGAACCGAAAAAAGTTGTTAAATATGCCGCAAATCTCCAGAAACATGGATATTTTTCGTTACAGAGTAAATTCCAATAACCTTTGAGAACAAGTTCTTGATTTCAAAAATACGTCGCATTTTAAGTTAAGGATTTCATTTTTAACTAGTATTTGGTCCACATCTAAAAATTCTTTTAATTTTATTGATATTTCTTTATTTGAATTTCATCATTGAATGGGAATGACATGAATGATATTATATCTTCTATTTTTGAAATATCTTTAAATCTTCTAACAAACTCATTTCGTAACAGAGACATCCTATTAGCATATTGATCATATTCCTGTGAGCTTCTATCTGTAGATTTACCTGCCATATTTTCAAATTGTTTAAAGTCCCCTCGCCTCAATTGTGCTTCTAGGAGAGAAAGCTTTCCTTTGAATGCATTCACGTTGCTAACCATGTCAGTCAATGTTTTGTTCTTTCCCTGAAGTAGCAAATTTAATTCATTTAGCTTTCCTGTAATGTCAGAGAGAAAAGCAAGATCTTGCAACCACTTATCATCTTCCAATTGAGGATATGTTTTATTAAGAGTTGCCATAAACTCTTTTATTTCAGGTAAAAGATCGAATAATCTTTTTAAAAACTTAGCACGGCTTAACCACCTTGTAATAGTGTGTAATAGTAATTCCCCGAGATCAGATTCACATTCCTCTAGTAATGCTCTAAATCTGTGTCTTTGCAAAACTGCTTCCACGAATAGAATTAACTATTTTGAATGTGACATTCATCACATCGTCTGAATTTAATATCTTTGAGCACAAAGCCTGCTGATGGATAATGCAATGGTAATGGGTAAAACTTGAAATATCATCATCATTCTTACAAAGAGTTATGAACCCATTATGATTCTCAACCATAGCAGGAGCTCCGTCAGTCGTAATTGTTAACAATTCTTCTCTAACAGACATATCATGGAAACACATTCGAATAAATATACATAGCTCTGTGGTACCAGTGACATCCGTTGATTCGTCGAATTGTAAGGATAGGAACCTGCATTCATTAATATTTTCTTTCAGAATCACTTCTAAATTTTTACTCATCGCTTCTGTTCTGCGCATAATGGTGTTTCGCGACTGTGACATTTCTTTAATGGGAGCGATTATTTCAGATTTATTTTTAAAATTTTGAAATAAAAATTCTCCAGCTTTAATATAACTCTCCTTCCATATTTCGCTGTCTTCAAAGGGCTTCTTATGTTTTAATAAAATTTCAGCTACCTTGAATGAGGCCATGGTGGCTGTCTTCGACTACGTACTTGATCTCAAAAGAAATGACTGTTGGTTAGATAATTGTGTCATTAATTGTTGCAGTTTTGCTTTCCGTAACTTAGTCCCAGGTGGATAATTATTTTCAAATTGTTTATGGACTGTTTTAAAATGTCTTTCAACATTGGCCCTTTTAGGAAATGCTACGATTGAAAGACAAATAATGCAAATACATTTATCATTTTTCATCGTAAAAAAAAATTCCATTTATCATTATAATCATATATTTTCGGCTTTTTTGAATTTGTGGTCGGATGACTCATTGTGGGCCAAATAATGAAACTAAAATAAATCGATTTCTTTATCAATAAAATAAAAGATCATGATAATTAAAGCTGAATCTTACATGAAATGACGCCTACTGTTACTATTAATAACTTTCGTTGGGTTCGATACTAACACGTCGTAATTGAACCATACACTGACGAGCGGACCACTGATGAGTATGACACTGCATGCAGAACCAAATATAGCGAATTATAGCGCAGTGTCACTTGTAAAACTGCGCTACGGTCGCCCGCGAGCTCTTATAACCTAAAAGTCAACTCTTGTTACATCACTGCCCATGGGATGGTTATACCCGACAATAAGTATGCGTGTCGGCTTTCAGAAAGAGACTGTCGTCGATAATCGGCTTTGTAGCGCGTCATATCTGTCGCACGTGCGCTTAGCAGCTGATTCCCGGAATGACAGAGATATGTAGATATTAGATAGGCTGGCGACTAGAAAATGTTACGCGGTCGACGCCTTGGCTACCCCTGATATATATTATATCAATCCACATAAAGATAAAATAATTAAAGGTATATGTGCATACTAATCTCAATGATTACAAAACAATGATATTAGTTGAATATGATCATTGGATTTATTTTATCTTTAATTTTTCTTGTTCACTTAAGGGTTAATGGAAATTATTCAGTAATTTCATTATTGGGCAATGAAATTAAAAAATGTAATTGTAATATTTTATTCCACTTCATTAGATATACTTGACTTGAAAGTAGAAGAAACATGAATATTTTATGGAAATTTTAATAAAATATATTTTACAATATCTGTAGTGTGATTATATTCTTTTTAACTAAGTAATACATATTGATTGTATAAATTTGTGGTATCCAAATACTTGATTTAAATCCAAACCAATAATATATTTTATTCCAATAAGAAAAAAAAATATTTACAATGAAAATTTTGGTCAATGTCTGCCAATTATCATTTCAACCGTATAATCCAAATCTAAATGTTAAAAAGAAGAATTTATAGAATATCAACAAATACTGGTCTGTATACATCACCAGCAAGTTTTTGTGATATTTAAATACAAAAGAAATATGATAAGAAGATTGGTCTATCGTTTTTTGGTATTACACCAGAGGTCCCCAATGTTTTAAAGAAGAGGGCCACATAAAAATTTTCATGAGTTTTCAAGTTTTCAATATTTTATATATTACTGTTGGAACCAATTAGAGGTTTAGCATAACTAATCATTAACTTAAAGTTAGTTTCTTAATCGGTCCCATCATTATTACCCCTTTAAGATTATTGGTTATCGTTCCATCATGAAGTCAAATCACATCTATAAATAGACGACGAATTTAAATAAACATTATGAATAACGACTCTCCTGCATCTTCACCTCCATCGGGAAACCATGGAATGCTTCCCAACAATTACTACTATAATATTATATTATAAAGAAAAATAAATCAATTTAAGAAAAATTATGTTTTATTTAAAATATTCGCACAAAAAAAACTACAAAAAAAGTTAAGACATATATTATTATTAAAAAAAATTAATGTGAAAATGAAATTATTTAATGATTCAAATTCAATGAAATTATTTATATTTGCTTTGAAATTAGATACGCTTATTTTTAAAAAATCCTTCAAATGGTCATCCATCAGTCTTGATCGTAATTTTGATTTTATATATTTCATTCGTGAAAAGGCTTGCAAAGGTACTTCCAAATATTGAAATTATTTTCCAGCAAAAGTGAATAAAATGTGCTTATGTTTTCATTTTTAAAGAGTGATTTCATTGTATCGTTTGATTGCAAATCAATTAATTCTAATTGTAAATTGGGATCCATGTCATCCACGTTTACTTCAAAAGGATTTTGGAACAAAGTAAATATTGTTTCATTCCGAAAGAAATCAGAAAATCTTTTGTTAAATTCATTTTGAAGCAATGCAATATTGTCGATACTTCTATTAATAGAAAAACTATTCTTATCTTTTGATCCATTATTCCATAAATATTCACAAGATTGAAAATGTGTGAAATTATTTTGTCGAAATTGTCTTTTAAAAAATTTCAATCTTGATCTGAAAAATTTGACATCAATAAATAGTTCATGTATAAGTTTACCTTTGCCTTGCAATTTTAAATTGAGGATATTGAGATGTTCGGTTATATCTGTTAAAAAGGCTAGATCCCATAACCATGCAGGATCAGATAGTTCTGCAACGAGTTTTAACTTTTCTGTCATAAAAATGTCAATTTATTCCCACCTGCATTTACCACAACCTCTTCGGGTTACACGCACAAAAATGCCTTCCAAGCTGCACTTTTGTGAATCGTCACTCATACAAACCATAATACGACAAAGACTACTTCAATCCCCCAAAACTAACTTCACCGTCTGTAAACCCTGGATTTTCAGGCGGTGCCTTCGCGATCAACAACATCCTTACCGTTGAAGCAACATTCAATTCGAGCTCATCAATTCACTTCCTCGTCAACTCCGGATCATCATTTTCGAAAATTCCTAACCACTATAACCCCAGATCTCAAATCTCCTTTCACCGTATTGGCAGCCAACGACACACCGATACAATTTTTGGGAATAAAAAAACTTTTATTCAAGCTACCGACATTGAACTGAACTTTCACTCACAACTTCCACATAGCAGACACAATTCTTCCAATGCTAGGCTCCGATTTCCTCAACGAACAATTCCTCATGATAGACTGCAAAAATAGACGACTATTCACTATAAACCGACATCTCAATCCTATATCCATAAATGTATCACCAAACAGAACATCAATCTCTACGCAGACATCTCCAACGACCCAACTTAGCTTTATCCAATCTACTGACACGATGGAACGCAATATTCACATGTCAGATATCCAACACTCACCTAATTCAGAGCCAATGTACGAAATAATCGAGACAATCTCAACCACATACCCAAACCTCATCACAAAATCCCCTATCATACCACCTACAACTCTATCGATTCATTATATTCCGACATTACCGTGGATACCACAACACAACCGAGCCAGACCCCTCCCACCCATCAAACTCGACGCAGTAAAAGCCGAATTCACCAATACATGTAATCACCAAGAAAGACGATTGCCTCAGTCCGTGAGGCGACTACCGTCAACTCAATCAAGTGACCGTTCACGATACATACCCAATGCCACTTATCAAAGATTTAATAACCCGCTTTTCACAATCCACCATATTTTCAACTATTGACCTCTCGAAAGCCTACAATCAATTTCCTGTCCATATCGATGACGTTCCCAAAACCGCTGTAACCACACCATTTGGAAATTTCGAATACATGTTCATGCCTTTCAGCTTAAGGAATGCAACTCAGTCTTCAAAACTCTTCATAGACACAATTTTCCGGGACGTCCACCACGCTTTTGCATACTTCGACGATATAATCACCCGACCGCGACACCCACAACAAAGACCTACACACTGTTCTTGACATATTGAACCGTTATAACTTACAGATCAATGTAAATAAATGCAAATTCTTTCAAAAACACGTCAGATTCCTTGGTCACATACTCTCATCTATGGGTTGCGAACCTTTTCCTGAACAACTTGACGTAATCCGCAGCTGTCCATTACTCTCCACCTTAAGACAACTACGTAGCTTTTTGGGCATCGTCAATTTCTGTCACAGATTCATAAAAAATGCATTACACATAACGGCACCTCTTTCAGCACTGAACAAAGGAAAGAAAAACTCCACCATTAACTGGTCCGACACAACACGTGACACATTCAACACAGTCAAAGACGCTCTATCCAAGATTACAACTCTTCACTACCCGAGTCATGACCTCCCATTCACCCTCACAACAGATGCATCAAATATCGCCGCCGCCGCAGTCCTTCATCAAATTAAAGACAAAATTTTACTCCCAATAAAATTTTTCTCTAGAAAATTTCCATAGGCAGAGTCAAAGTACATTGCATTCAACAGAGAATTACTTGCTATTTTTCTAGATGTCACATTTTAGAAGGTAGACAATTCACAGTCTTCACTGATCACAAACCTCTTATCCACTGCCTCACCATGAAAGACCCATCAAACAGGACACACCGTCAGATAACACACCTATCATTTGTTTTACTAGGATGGCACAACAACCCAATCATTCAAGCGACGTGTCTCCTTCACAACTTTTGTTTGGATACAACACTTTCATGCCCAACGAACATCAATCTTTACAATAACTCACCATTAGACGAGATCAATCTAACACGTACGAATTTTTTGAGCTTAGATACTAATCCGTCGTTCACATATTCCACGTCGTACAAACCATATATACTACAGTTCCTTTCCTCAGCAACTCACAATGGATGAAAACTATCGACTCTTCAAACCTCAAACCCAGATTCAAAGGTCCGTTTCGCATCATAGAGCTGTACAAAAATACAGCGAAACTCGAGATTGACAACAACCATGTCATGATCAACTTTTACAGATTTAAACCAGCGTTTTGCACCCTTGAATACGATGAAATCCCAAACAGCCATATTACAAAAGACTATAACATAAACGAAGACATATTAGAAGACATGGAACAACCGACAACACTACCAGACACACCAAAAAGTTCAACGCCTTCAAAACAATCCAGCATTCCCCTCCAGTCGAACATGTAAACTACCTAAAATATTTAAAGTGTCAATGTTAAAACGATTTCAAAATTGCCACCGTCCTTATAAACGAGTTCGAGAACATTCAAGATTGAGTTTAAACAATTGTAATTGTCTCAAAGTGGAATGATATGAAAAAGATCTTGCATTATACATTTTACAATGAATTTCGGATTTCACCAGAAAAGTAATTTTTATTGTTACTTAAAGGTTTAATAAACATCATTTACCAGATTATTATTTTTTCCGACAAATATGCAAACAGCGATTAGAATGAAAATACAAAAAGATCGAACAGAAATGAACTCGGATGAACTGTAGAATAAATTCCTCGAGAAAATTTTCTAACCGATTTGAAGATTTCAGTTTTTGTTGATTGTTGACTTTTGATCATAAATAATGATACAAAATTAGAAAAATTTCATAGTGTAAATGTTTATTTTATTGAAATTAAAAAAAAATTATGATTGACTTGAAAGTTCACAATTTTCGAGAATATTAGTAATTTAAAAGAACACGTTAACATCACGAAAATTATCACTAATATGGAGCTCTGCGAGAAAGTTTTTTACAATCACTATATGGAATTAAAAAATGTAAAATAGATAAAAGAATCAAAATAAATAAAAATTTATTACCTCTAATGGAAATATCAATATTTCTATTAATACAAATTGCATTTATAAAATCTGGAACGTCGTCAACATGAGTTCGAATAAATTGCACTGCTATTTCTTCCCATGACTCATCCAACATTTCGCCGCCTTTATCAACAACCTTTAACCCATTATCACTAGCCTCATTGTGTGAAGCAGTAACCATGATACCAATTACCATACCCATCTGAATACATTTTATCTCATATTTCAATCGTAACGATTAACCTCTTGCATAGATCTTAGCACAGCCATAATACCTATTCGAAATGCAATTCCAACTAATCGAGTTGCTGCAGTTCGAAATCCAGCTGTTCCATAAATAAAGTTTTTGTCTTCTTCACCGATAACATAATGATTTAACTGTTGGATTAATTCTTCTTTATCAAACGACATACCTAAATTGACATTTAAATAGCTCAATAACTGTTGGAATAGAAGGAAATAATACACTTTCAAACAATTTTTTTGAAATGAACATAAATTTTTTTAAAAAAATCAAAAAGACCACTAAATCTATATTTAAAAATAAAATCCCGTATAAACCAATTGATCCAAAGCTAAAATATAATTATTATTTGCTCATTTCATTAATGAATTTTTCTAATGAGTGTGCTAATTGATCAGTGCCTTCTTGATTAGAAGATTCCACATAAATGCGCACGATATCTTCAGTTCCTGACGGTCGAACAAACGCACGGGAATGTTTGAAACCCATAATTAGTTGATTTTCAATCGCCTTATCAATAGCATTCTGTAAAGTTTAACAGAAAATTAACTGAATAAACATTTTAAATTGAACTAGTTAAAGATTTGCATTTTTTAAAAAACTGGAAAATATTGGATAAGTTTTAGCAACCAACTTTCATGCCTTTAGAACTTATAGATAGTGAACATTTATTATCTAATAATGCTTATTAAAAATCTCTGAAAAACATGGAAATATGGTCTTGCTCTACTTTCAAAATAAACGCCTCAAATGCTTTATTGATTTAGGCAGAAAAACCTAAAATTTTTATGAAAGAATTGTACCAGGCTTGGAAAAATATTAAATCGACATAAAAATATCGTGAAAAAAATTCGCGACTATCAGTATTTGTATTATTTCAGTCTGGCAACTGAGCACCAGTTTTTCTGCAATAATAATTCCATGGGAAAAAATATTTTTTTGATTATTCTTCAATTACGTTCACTGAAATCCATTTATCCTTTTCAGCACTAATCTGTTTTTATTTTCTATTTTTTTTATCTTTATTTTTTTTCATACTGTAGGTGTTGTATATTTGACAAAATCAATAATACTCTACTCGAGTTCTTGAACATTAGAGATTTACCAATATTAGCGATCCGAATAAGTGCTGTATGAGTAAAATAGTAAAATAAAAGTTTTGAAATTATATTAAAACATTTGAATAATTATTGGGAACGTGCCATATGTGAAGCGTTATTGATAAGATAGCTGAATCCAAAATCTTTTCGCGACATTTGATCTGTTTTTGATGATATTTCATTTATTTTCATTTTTGAGAAAAAATGAAATATTTTTATTATACTCCACAGAATTTTTTGGCCTCGGCTTTTATATTAATACAATATATTATTTTATTAACACTTGTTAAAGACAAAAAAGGCGAAAGTTTATGTTGAATATTCGATTTCTTGTCAAAAAGAAAATAAATTTATATCATTAAAATTTTTTAAAAATAGTTTAATTTGAAAAATAATTGATAATTCATTTATTAAATCTATAACGCCTATAGTTTTTTTCTATTCTAACCGATGATGACAAAAAAACTGTTAAAATATATCGTAAAACTTATATTGGAATAGAGCTTTCTAATATAAAATAATTCATTTATATTTTAAAATAAACAATTCATTATACTTAATATTAGATTAAATTAATTAATAAATTCAAACTAAATTATTATTAAAATACAGCTCCAGAATTGTGTGTTGTTGGTTGTTTTAGCGAGTTATTTCATTTAAGAAGTTTGTATTTTCGAAAACTGCTCTACTTACCTTAAATCTAATTTCCTGATTGGCACTATCTAGAGAAAAAAATTTAGCTTAAATGAAGCAGAATATTTTTCAAGAGAACCACTGTTGTAGATTAACAATTTGAAATGATAGAAAAACTATGGGCACAGATTTTATATCTATTATTCATCAAATGGAAGGTAATTTTCCAATATAATGGTAACTTTTTAATTATGATGCATTTTCTGCAAAATATAAACTAAATCAGCGGTCACAAAACATCTCTCTATATATAAAAAAGCTAAGGGCCGAATTTTATTTTTTTTATGAAGTATTTATTCTTTTGTACTTATTGTTCTATATTACTTAGAAACGGTTTATGCTATTATCTTTTATCATAGTTATGTAAACATATTAATAAACTGAATCTTACTCCTGTCCAAGAATACCCTGGATATTAACTTTAACATTAACCACACGTTCGAACGGGGTTGGTGAAGCGAAGCGAACAGGGGCAGAGCCCCTAGTATAATTAAAAGTACTAACTACGCGTGCCACTGAAATAAAGCTAAAAACCTATACTAAGACAATTTTACTTGGCTTAAATATACATAAAAACATCAACGCAAATGACCTGAGATGAGATTTTCTTGTAAAATCTATCGCCCGGTTTCAGACAAATATATAGTTTTACTTATTCACAATAAGTGGAGGATTAAAGTACTAAAATTTTCATAAATTATCACTTTCGAGGCATGCCATCTAAAAATCTTTCACGTGCCACTATATTCAGAGAAAAACAATATCCTTTACTGATGTCAATAATCGTGATTTAAATGCCTTAAAATTATTTCAATAATATTGTTGTATTCTATTATTAATTGTTTTCTACAGCATATGAGTAAATGAAGAGTAAAATATAATTTCATATAATAGCATTATTATTAAATGAATTGCTTAAAATAGCAAGAATATCATCAAAATTTAAACAAAAATGTGCTAATTCAATATGTTGACTTAAATATCTACGAAAAATTTAAATTGTTGATTACTGATTTTAATCTACAAAAGATATTTTTATCTAGACAATAGGTTAAGATAATCTTATAATCGAAATATATTAAAATATCAGTTATCAACAGTAATATTTGAACGTTTGTCTAAATAGATCTTTTAACTATATTTTCATTAAAAGTATTTATTTACTTGTAAAATTATTGGTGACTCTAATTTCCTCTCTGCATCAGTGGTGATAAAAACATTCCTATCTGGCACTGTAACTTTCAATTGGCGACTTGGGTAATCAGTATATAGCATATACCAAAGATCTAGGTTCCAATTGCGCACAGAAAGTATATGTTCGATAATTAGTAGATCTGAAATGGCATCGCCATCCGCTTCATTGATTATATTAATAAAACGGCACAATTCATGGTTTTGACTTAAAGTTGCAGCATAATCTCTCAACTTCTCAGAAAATAAAACTGTTCCATGACCATTTGCCTAATTATAAAATAAAAATCAGTTTTGGGTAGTCAAAATGTTCAATGAACTATTATAGAGAAATATAACAAAACAAAACTAGAGAGAAATCTCCCGTGTAAATTGAAGATAAAGTTCGCAATAACCTTTTCGGCACTACATAATTTTGACGAATGTGTCCAATATGCGCAGAATTGTGTATTGCATATAGCACATCCTAGCGCTAAATACTTTAAAGTTTAAACAATGCATCGAAGAATATCAAAACGTTTTTTATTAATTAAAATTTGAAAGGTTTAAAAATAAAAAAAGATTTATTCGGTATTTTTCATTTTTAAAAATATTTAAGTTTTATTAATTCAGACGTGAATGATACAATTGAAAATAGGGAGCAGCATATAAATCTATAGATCACCCATAGTGTCAATTACTAAACGAGTTTACACTATTAGCATCAAAAGGGTTACAATGGATCCATGAAATATTTCTGAAATTTTTATGTAAAAATTAAAATCATTTGCTGAAATTTATATATACATTTTGACTTCTGCACTTAGAAACAATTATTTTTTAAACTTTTATTTTGAAATTAAGGGAATTTTGTTATAAAATTTAATGTATGTGATATACATTTAATTATTAAACAACATTTCCACGCTAGTCATTGTCAATTGACAACAGACAATTAGTGAACCAGTTGGCTTCATGTATATTTTTATGCTTTGGAGGCGTCAGCAGCTCCAAATATTTGGGAAACACTGAATTAATACTCAAACTGAATTTCATTTTTTACCTCAAAATGAGTTTGGGGTTGTTTTTAATCCCATTCCAAAAATTCTAATTTTACATTTATAATTTCAACCACATCAAATTTATTCTTAATAAAACTAGCATAACATAACATAAATTTACAATGAATTTTTTTTATTTATTAAGTATAATCAATTATTTTAAAATCCCTAATTTGCTTTGAAGTAATTTTTAACTGGATATTACGCTTGCATGTGTCCACAATGTTGTTGTAGTATGTGGAATTAATTCATAGTGCTTTTGAGCGAAATCCGCACAAGTTATGCATCTTTGATCACAAAAAACTGTCAACATCTGCAGTGATTTTCTAGGTTTTGTGTTTTTTTAGTTTTAAGAAATAATTAAATATGTATTAAAACGGTTGCTTTAATATTGAGTTTTTTTGTATTATTTTTTAAATATAACTTACTGTCAAATTTTTTTAATTAAATTTTTATGATTGTTATATTTTATTATCAACTGTATTAACTGTTACAATGATCTACCAGATATTTTATCTAATTCTACTAGGAATTGTTGGATTTTACAATTGTGCACTGATGAAACATTTACAAATAAGCAATGATAATATAATTCATTTAATTATCAATCTAAGCTTAATGACATTTGTTATTATCATATTATTGGTCTCATTGGACGTCTTCTTTATTAAAGAAACTTCTCCAGACAAAAAAGCTAAAGATCCATATTCTAATATATAATCATCACTGATCCATATTCTAATATATAATTATCACTGATTCACTGACTGATTCTATAACGCTCGCTGATTGTTTGATTTAATTGTAAATATTTTATGTTACTTATTATTATAAGTAGTTAATAGTAGCTCATTATCAATAATATTTCATTTGTCTATTCTGTTTGGATATATTATAGAATATTTTATACTATTTATTATTATAAGTAGCTAAAAGTACCTCAATATTTATAATAATATAATTCCTTTATATCTGTATATTGTGGAATATTTTATACTACTTACTATTATAAGTAAGTAATAGTAATTCAATTCTAATATAATAATTCCTTTTTATGCATGTCCATCTGATGGAATA
The DNA here is from genome assembly GCA_959609185.1 of Schmidtea polychroa. Lineage (NCBI taxonomy): Eukaryota > Metazoa > Platyhelminthes > Tricladida > Dugesiidae > Schmidtea > Schmidtea polychroa. The sequence continues at coordinate 30,125 of CAUHTR010002759.1, read as the reverse complement.
TATTATAGAATATTTTATACTAATTATTATAAGTAGCTATTTACAATAATAATAATGAGTAGTATAAAATATTTTTTTTCATTCCATATATATAACAGAAATAATTTTCAAATTACTTAAGAATACAAAAAATTGAATTATAAACGAAATAATTTTCAAATTGCTTAAGAATACAAGACATTGAATTTTTAATAAATATTTAGTATATCAAACTGTTCATTTATTTTATGATTTGTCAACGGGCGCCTTGCAATTAACTAGTATATATATATATATATATATATATATATATATATATATATATATATATATATATATATATATATATATATAGTTGATCTTAGATAATTTTTAATTAACTTTAATTTACAAAAGCTGTGTTTGGCGGAAGCTACTGAAACAGACGTTGTTAGCATTATCCTCAATGGTATTGGGATATACACCGTCTGTATTATCTTTGTAAATTCGTTTACGCAGCAGCTGCAGAAAACAAGGAGGCAGTAGATGGCATGACATGTACAGGCATGTAAAGAAACAGCCTTAACGAACGATATGTTAATGCAGGGAAATACCTACGTTAACATCAGACTTGTAAAAAACGTTGTATTTAATGTCAAAATCTTGCCATAGCTACTAATAATTGTTAGAAACATAAAAGCTCGGGACCTTGGGAAAGATCCCCGAAGTCCCGAGTTCTGAGCCGGCTCTGGGGAAAGTTCGAGAACTTATTGAACGCAACACGTACTACTAATGTGAATGTTTGCATGAATCAAGTATTTTTCACACTTTCCTACTCCTAAGAAATTCAATTTATAAATAATGTATTAATGATTGTAAATAAAAACAATCTTTGAGTTAATTTTCAGCTATAAATTTAGCAATAGTTGCAAAATAAGCCTGATATGATATTTAAAATAAATTTATAGGTGAGGCGGATTACATATTAAAGTCTTTATCAGACCACATTTAGAGGCCACATTCAAATCAGTTTGTAATGAAGGAGGCCGCATTAGTTGATATTTAAATAATGATTTTCATATTTTTGTGATTATTTTTACATTTCGTTAAATTCTCAAATCTCAATGGCGAAATAGAAAATGTATAGAAAAGCCATTATGTTTGGAAGAATATATTTATATTTTTTGTATCTTTTTCATTTACATTTTTATTAAACGAATATTAATTAAAATCATTTTTTAAACAAAATTAATGACCTCGAAATAAATCCCGATATCATATCCTTTTGCTGCTTTGTGTAAATATTTCACACCGGTTGGAACGCATTCTGTTTTAATTTTCAATCGATTTTCAATATATTCAGTGCTGGCAGAATTAGCATAAGCAGTCTGAATAATAGCCATTGAAAAATGGTTCAATTCCAATTCAGTTTTCAAAATATCCGTCAGATAATCGGCCATCAAAACAGCAATTTTATCACCGTCGAACAGTTGCATTTTATTCAGATGGTTAATGGAAAAATAAACAATTCGATCTGCATCTCCATCAATTGAGCACCAACGACTGCCTGGAACCAATTCACTACAATCGCCATTATGGATCACTGGAACTGATTGCTTGATCTAAATTTATGAGCAAACCAGAGTGTTAATAGAAATGAAAATGTAATTTTCTGTGATTTGTGTATTAAATTTAAAATTATTGTGTAAGCAATATATATGTCAATTTTCCTAATGTATCTTCTATGGTGATTCAGTCTAATAATTTGAAAATGATACGAAAATATGATTTTTATGATAAATATAGAAAAATTATCCAATCTGAGTTTCGTGTTTAAAAAATTATTATTTAGATGAAGGCCCTGCGTGAGGCGGGTACGATGCGTAATTTTCACGCAGGCGCCAAGGCGGAAAAATACAAAAGGCGGCAAAATTGTACAGAAATTTGTTATTTTCATAAGATTTTTATGTTTTTATAATAAATATGAATTAAATTAAAAGTAATAAAGTTATATTGTTTTGTTATGTATGCATTTATCGTTTTTTACTCTTATTATGGAATGCGAAGGCGGTAATATGCAATTTTCACACATCATCTGAAACTCTAGCGCCGGTGCTGTTTAGATGACATTTTTAATAGAAATTAAAATTTTTGTGACATTTGAGATCTCAAAGAATAGATTTTGTTATTTTTGCAACACGTTAAATCAAAATCATATCAGAGTAAATTTGCCTACATAACTTAAAGAAAAGAAAAACCCAATGAAATCAGATTATTCAATAGAATAAAAAACCAATTGTTCAATTCTAAAATATGATTTTTAAGTTTTTTTCCAGATGTTTAAATCTTAATTTTAGTGAATCTAACATACATAATTCTCTGTAAGTATGTGAATTAGTGATTATGGAATAATACTTAATTAAAATCACCAAGTGGCAAATTTTATTATAACTTTAAATTTTTATCGACAACATGACATTTTTATTTTAATGTTATCTGAAAATTGACTTTCTTCAATCGAATGATGCATAATTTGTCCAATTTGGACCATTATTCCATTTTTTAACTGTTATATTACATTAAATATGTAATATAACCGTTTTAATTATTTTTTAAACATCTGTGGAGAATTATGTATTTGGATTGATAACATATAGGTAGTTATTCTAAGAATTTGATGATGTTTAAATAACATTAATGAAGCAAGTGTTTATTTTATGGTAAGAAGTGTGAATGAGTGCAACTAAATTTGAAAAATAACAAAGAAAAGAGAATGGGTAATCATTTGAAATTAAAGTTATTCATGCTAATCATTTCATTTATTTTCATTATGACAATAGACAAAAAATTAATTTTCTATGTAACACAAATTTTCGGCTAGCCTTGATCCAATCCGAAAATTTGTGTTTCGCTAACAGTTACAATGCTAAATTATTTGAATTAATCAAATCAACATAGATGCATTTCGAGGATTTAATGCAAGTATTGTTGCAATTATAATATTTATAATTAACTTCGAAAACAAAAATGAAAGGATGAAAATATTGAAAATTGTTTATCAAAAGTATTGCACAAATCGTGTCTACCGTTTGGTGCTAAGATGTGACATTGTTCTTCTAAAGATGAAAGCATCGAAACATATGCTCAGATTGGGTTATTGTGCGAGACAGTGAAAAATCAATTCAATTATCATGATAAAAATGATCTTTTAAGAATTAATACGAATAATTTTTCTCTGACTAAATGCAAAGCTATAAGGATTTCTCAGGTACTATAATTTTATGAAAATACAGCTCGATAAACTATGAATAATTTTGTAAAGATGACAAATTATCTATGAACCTTTCCTAGGGTTTGAAAATATTTTAATGGACGAAAATCAATCATTTTGAAGAATTTCTTTTCTGAATAAAAATTATCAAATTTGAGAAATAATGTGCAAACACTGAAAATGAAATATACGCTTAGTTATATTCAGGAGGATAATTCAGATGATTTCAAAATGGGAATAATTAACTTAATTTCTTCAGCGTCATATAAAAGAGAATTATCCCACGGTTTAATAAAATATTGTTTGGAGATTTGGATTATGTTTTCGAATCATTCATAATAACTGCTATTTCATTTTGGTTTGTGATTATCAAAAATAATTCTAAGATTGTGTTAAAACCAGAGATGAGACATTTTAAAAGAATAGTAATGAATATTTAATTAAATAATGAAATAAAAATGGAAATAATCCCAATCGTTCAAACGGGTGTTTCCTTCACAACATTTGTTTGAATCAAACACTTTCATGCCCAACGAACTCATCGATCTTTACAATCACTCACCGTGGGACGAGATCAATGTCACGCATAAAGAATGCAATACGGGGATACCGGGCAAATTTTTACGGTATTAAATACCGGTATTCAAAGGTTAAATACCTGTATTTCGGAATTTCAATCTTTACTTTTCTTTCAATTTTTTCATCACAATCTCAGCACTTCTGCTGGTAAAATTGACGCCAACTTTCTGCATCAAATTTATGTTTGACAGGCTAAATGAAATTAGGTGATCACTGAGCGAAGAACTTTTTAGTGCGTTGAAAGAAATTATACATGGTAGAAGAACGGAATTGTCTGATCTAATTTGCTATCTACATAAAGCTTTTGGGGATGATTGTCAAAGTGACCACAAACTTAATAAATTTCAATTTTTCTCATGTATTCTCAATTCACTGTTAGGTATTGTGAATCAAATGGAACTTTGGAATCAAAACACAGATCCTGATGAAATTATAGATTCAGAAGTCATTGAAGTTGAAATTGATGAAACAGAAAAGTCTGAAATTTTATTGAAGAAGCAGTTACACGCAGCCATTTTGAATCAAAAAAAATTTTAAGTAGGAAAACTATCAGAGTCAACAGGGGATCCAACCAAATGCCTAAAAAAGAAATGATCCTGTTTGAGAATTAATGTATGCGGGAAAATGATCTCCAACAGGTTTACGAACTTCTTTTAACGGTTCGCTCAACCAGCATTGAATCCGAAAGGGGGTTTTTCTGCGGCCTGTGTAATTTTAAATAAATTGCAACTTGCAATGCAGAATGTATGACATAACTTTGGATGCACTTTGATTTTAAGGAGGGTATTTCAAAGGAGATAAATAACGATTCGATAAGTATTCTACAAAATAGACCAACAAAATTTTTATTGAAATATATTTTAATGAATTGTGATTTTTAAGTTCCTTATGTTTGATTTAATCATTATTTTAATGAATTTGTTTTTATTAATTTATATTGCAAAATAAATAAATGTAGATTTTTTATACATAAGCAACAGTGCTTTTTTTCTAACTGAACGCTGAATGATTTTAAAAAATTGACATATGTTTTGGTTTTTTGTCATATTTCTATTTCTGACATTTCAAATAGTCAATTACAGTCAAATTAAAAGTAGTAGTCGTACGCCAAAGCGAGGGAATTATAACTCCGTGCTTCCTATGTGTTATTACTATTATATAAAACACGCTCGCGGTAAATATACGCCATTAATATACTACATCATTAAAATTGTTTCCTGTGGTCGGTAATAAGAGTATATTTTGTGTCCTGCATAATTATTTTATTTGTCAGCTAATTTCAGCGTCATTTTTTTGCATATAAAGGATAGTGCAGATACTTTCCGGCACCTTTTTTCCAGAAAAAACCATTGATTAGCAATAAAAATATAAATAATTTTTGAAACAAGTGTGATTCAATTAATTTCTTTGGATACCGGTATTGATTTTTCGTCCGGTATTGCATTCCCTAGTCACGTACGAACATTTTTTGAGATTAGATACCAATCCGCCATTCACATATTCCACTTCGTACAAATCATATATACCACAGTCTCTTTCCTCAGCAACTCACGCATGGATGAGAACAATCGACTCTACGAACCTCAAACCCAGATTCAAAAGTACAATACGCATCACAGAGTTGTACAAAAATACAGCGAAACTAGAGATCGACAACAATCACATCTTGGTCAACCATTCCAGATTAAAACCATCCTTTTGCACCCTTGAATACGATGAAATACCAAATAATCATATCACAAAAGATTAGACGAAGACATTCTAGAAGACATGGAACAATCAACAACACTACCAGACACGCCAAATGTTCAACGCCTTCTAGACAATCCGCCATTTCCCTCCAGGTGAATACGTAAACTTCCTCAATACTTTTCAGATTATAACCTTCAGAGACTGCCTCCGCCGTCTCCATCGCTTTTCATCTCTCGATACGCTCCTCGTACTTCGACTGGGGCTATTGTAATGCGTTTGACTATATATATATATATATAATGGTGTAAAATATTTATTACGGATGTCTAACATTAAAATAATATAAACATTACAAGCTTTGTGTTACCCAGTGCAAATCCCAATAGTAGACCAGTTTCGAGCATTTGGCTCTCACCATGCTTACAAGTTTGCAGATATTTTTTCTGTGATTTAGCTACTTTGCAAGTGATGTGATTTCCAGTGTAGCAGGTAAAGTATGAAATAGAGTTGAATCAGCAATATTGTATACTTACCTGGCGTCTTCGCGTCTCCTGCATAAAGCTTGAAACTAGTCTACTATTGAAATTTGCACTGGGTATCACAAAGCTTGTAATGTGTATAATATATATTTACACATTTTTTCGAACATTTATCTTTTTAATTCAACTAAATGTGCTCCAAACTCTGGAATTGGAACAATTTGTGAATCGAAGAAATGCTTCACTTCTATATCGAATGTACATTACAAATGATAGATTTCGTAAAGCTGTTGCTGATACTCCTACTCGTCGTCGGATCACAGAACATCCAGTCAATATGACAAATCAACAATCACACTCGGATAATAGAGACTGCACTATCATAATTGAATATTCAAACAACTCAAAAATAGGAGAGTCGTATTCTATGAAATGTAACGTTATTTCTAAATTCGCAAACGCCAGATACACTTGGTCCAAGAACGGTCAATTAATTAGCAATGATGAAAGGATTACTTTCGATGTATTGCTAAAGGAACTACTGGAACTGGTTCAACAATGGAATTGGTAGCCTTAACATTTCAACAAGCATCAGAAAGTCAATACCGTAAATCAGAAAGACGAAAATCAATCGATTACAATGGGCAATACTCTGTAAATATCATATAGATTTTGTACAAAGATGTTGAATTCGATCATCCATTAGAAATGGAAACGTCTGAACTGCTCAAATCTACTCGATCTACCTATGAAAAAATTGATAAAATCAATAATGATCAATATATTTTACCAATTAGTCTTATGTTCCTACAGTAACATTGAAGTTATTAACTGTTAATTCTTTTTTTTTGATTTTTACATCTGATTTATTTTCAATTGACATTATATTTATTAAAAAATTGACTATGAATCAGTAAATATATCGATGTTTTTTGGATATCTTTACTGATTCATAGTCAATTTTTTAATAAATATAATGCCAATTGTTAATTCTTTATAAAATATAGAAATATAGTTAATTTTTAACAAAAGAAACATTTAATGAAATCAAATAACTTGGATCAAAAAACTTACCTTTACATAATCAGCACCACAGTCAAAGTTGAGATTCTCTTTGGAAATATTATGCAGTTTTAAATTCAATTGATTAGTAATTAATTTTGACAAGCGCTCCAAGTGTGTCGCTCCTACTCCATTGGCACAGTCCACATTTAAAACTGGTGGTACTTCCGGGGTTGATTTATACATACAGAATGCGTTAGATAGTTTGTCAAGATAATGTTCAATAAGGTTATTATAGATTGTATTTGGATTTTCATTCTAGCACACATTAATTATCCTTTATTTTGATAGACAATATTTACATAATATTTAACGAAAAAATGCAACTGGGGAGTAGTAATATATTCAAACAAGAAATATTCACATCCAAATTCTTTTAATACAGATGTCGCAATTTCGGCTAAAAGAGGACTGCTGTTTCTGGTATCAAATCCAATTAGCACACTACCTTTATCTAAAGGTGAAATGCACAATCATTTATTAATCTTTGAAGTATTCAAATAACATTAATGAAAAAAATTAAATTAAAATTGTAAAATGATTCAAAAGTCATGATTTCATTCAAATCAACTGAAAAATATCATTTGTGAACGAATAAAAAAGTCCAAAATTAAACTAATATAAGGAAAAAATTCATCAATGTTTTAATTATAAGTAATTTGGATGTAATTTCACTTCAAGTATTCAAATTTGGTTTAAAATGGATCACTAGGATCAATATAATTGAAGAGTGTAAGTAATTGACAAAAAAATATTTTAACCAGCTGTTATGGAATTGCTTATTTAAAATTCAAATATAATGCAATTCAAACATTAAAGTTAAATCTAGGGCTGTGGAGTCTAAATACAATTTCTATTATTCTCGGAACCATTCAACTTTGGCTTTGTAAAATCGAAAAAAAAGAAAAACATGCAGATGGAATTATTTGAAATACAATCAGATTCTACGCTCAGAGCTAAGTATCTAGAAGTGGGGATACCTGGTTTTTATACATACCTCCACAAAAGTTATCCGAACTTAAAAAAACTTTCCGTTAAAAATTATGGTAATGTTCGGTTCCACTTATTTGTGCGAACAGTTATTTTCATTTATGAAATTAACCAAAAACTCCCAAAGAACAAAGCTTAATGATAAACATTTGTTATATTTAATAAAGGTGGGAATGACAAATGCATTTAAGCCGAATATAAAAACAATTGTTATGAAAAATAGGCATCAAACCTCAGGGAAAAAATAATAATTATTATTTTTTTTCATCTCATCTTTCAAAATTTCGATCAGAATTATTATATTTTTGTAGCCGTTGAAGTATGTATGCAAATTAATTAAATATAATACAAAATGTTGCAGTGCCTATGAGGTTTTTTTATGTGACCCGCGGGGTACTCAAAATACCTTATACGGCTCTTGGTGTCTTTTGAGTTTGACATCCTTGATATATATATATGCTCTTGTTCCATGCAAACAAGTGTAAGAAAGATACCAAAAAATCTTGCGTTGACTTGTATGCATTGGATTTTGGTGACTCACTGTCTCGTCGTAACTCATGGCACCCACGTGTTTAATATTCATATGCTATACACATACAAATTACGCAATTAAAATTTCGTAATTAAAAATATGGATTTTATAGAAAAAATATCGGAGTCGCTTATTTTTCACAACTCCGGCTCCGGCCAAAACACCGCGACTCTAACTCCACAGCCCTGATAAAATCATTTACTTTTTTATTCATCTTTGATCTGATTTGATTTTCTTTTAAAATTTTCTATATCTTTATTACGATTATTTTTTTCCAATTTAGCATAAATTTTCTAAAGTGCTTAACCCTTTGCCGTCAGGTTCACAATTGTTTTAATGATTTTCTGTATATTTGATTTTCTTGAACTAAATTGGGTTTTTTTTAATAAAAGGTATTTTTTGGAATTAAAATTTTATTTTATGACAACCATACATTATAAATAATCATTCAAAAAGACTCGACATAGGACCTGCGTGGAAAAAGTCGATGTCTAGCCAGACTCGACATAGGACCGCAAAAGGTTAAATATTTATTAAATTGGAAAACAATTGATATGATGGTATTGAAAATAAATGAAATTATATCAATAAAATCTTATATTTTTTTTCATCTTTGACCCATTTTTAAAACATTTCATACAGTTATAGATCAAACATTTTTATTTTCCTAAGTAACAAGTTTGAGAAAGGCCGACACAAAAAGTAATGATGTATTGAAAAATAAAATTTTTATCTGTAATCGTGGTGAAAATAAATGAAAAATAATTCCTAATGTGTTTCAAATTATTAGCCCAATTTTCATATTTCATATTCTATAATTTTTAGTGTCGATTTCTTTTATTATAATTTGTTTATTTGTCCTTTCCAAAGTTCCAGTAAATCCGAAAAGTAAATAACTAGATTCACTTAATGTCAAAATAAAATATATTTCATTAATTTATCCATATTGTTGCAAAAGAATTTTTGGTAATACTTAAGTTTTGGGGGGGCTGAATTCAATTCAAGTATTACCTTAATATATATACTCCGAGTTTATCCGACAAAATATTTTGTCCCCCTATGGGTAATGCTTACAAGGGTTGTTGAGCATGAGTAGTACCCTTGTGAGCATTACCCATAGGGGGACAAAATATTTTGTCGGATAAACTCGGAGTATATATATTAAGTTAATACTTGAATTGAATTCAGCCCCCCCCAAAACTTAAGTATTACCGAATTTTTAAATTAAAAATACTAGAAAATCGATATTTTTAATAAAACTAGTAATTTCATGGCATAATTATCAAATGTACTTATTTAGATAGCACTGAAAATTATGATGTTATACAAATAGAAAATGCAATAATATACAGACATTAGGCTATTTACAATTAATCATATGCCTAATGTTTCTTCTAAATAATTTCAACATAGCGCGCCATGTCAATCGTTATGAACACTTGTAATAGAATTATTAAGTGGATAGATACCAAGTAAAATACATTTACAAATAAACAACCCGAATATGGGACGCTCAAAAAAATTATTATGAGGCACCTAAAATTAATAAACAACCAAAATGCTACTACGAATGTGAAATTTACATCTAATTTTTTAGATGATTTAAATAATTCATCGTTAGAACAAATAAGATATTTCTTGGCAGCTCTTCAATTAGCACATTTTATTGAATTGCCTGATAAAGCTAGAGAATGACAGAATTTCACAAAATTACCAAAATCAGGTCTGTGCAAACTATTAGGATGGAGAGCAGCATAAAACTTAGAATTAAAATGGAGGGTCACCAAAAAATTGATAGAGTATATATTAGTATATATTAGTATAGCTTCGTTTTCTTTGAAAGTATAACGTCACATCGATAGATCACCGTCGGCCAAGCGAAATTTTGATAAATAGATATTAATAAATAGCTTTGATAAGAGAATGTATCAGTGACATTGGCCCTGGTTGATGTTAAAATGGTATTATACATCCATTTTCAAACAACATTTTTGCCACAAAAATTAATTTTTACAATTATTCTTAGTTGTCATCAAAGGGTCGCAGGCTGTAGTTTTCCAAAGCCTTATCAATAAATTCAAACGAACGGTAAAATTGAAATAAAATTACTCACTAATCATGTTCCATTATGTGATACAAAATGTTACGATTGAGATTAGCACCGATGTTATTCTTAATGAACGGTAAGAAGTGATGGTATTATGTAATTATTTAGAATCTATAAGTTATGGTGAAATCTATAGAGGCCAACAAAGTAATATTTCCATTATTTCATATATTCATTTCTTTGCTAGACATCCTTTCAGCTTTTATAGCATCTTATTATCATTAATATATAGCGCTATAAATTAAATTTAATCTAAAAACTGAAATTTTCGGCCAAGTTGAAATTTGGATTATCTGTTAACAATATTCCTTAATAACCCGGTAATAAAATTGTTTCTAAAAGAAAATGCAAGAATAGATGGTAGTCACATGTACATTCCATCATATGAAAGTCATTCAAGTATTACAAAATGAAATATATTATATTTTGCTGTAATGTTATAATAATAAGTTTACATTGACAATTAAGTTATACCAGTGTTATTTTTATAAAAATAACACTCTTGAAAATGTATTTCTATATCAAAAGTATCATTGTATTGAGTAATGTAAGGTTTTTGATATTATTTAAATAACATAAACCTTTCTAGGTCAGTAAATATAGATTATTGTCATGATTTACTGGACCTTGTTTATTATTATTATTATTCACATTAATATTTTTATAAATACTACCTACACTAAATTTACAAATTAGGCACGAGCCTATGCCGGCAAATTATTTGGAATAATAATGAAGTGTATATTATTATGAATAATTATAGGTGGCAATCGTATAAAACAGTGAAAGCCAAAATTCAAACAATAAATCATAAAGATTGAGAAAATTGAAAATTTTGAGCCTATTTTACAATTTAAAATAAATTTAACCGATTGAAGATAATAATCTTATGAAAATGCCAATGATAAAAATGCCTACAGCGACTTAAACGCAAAGATTTTAGGAATAAATTCACTTATAATTTTCGTTATATGTGGTTGCCATTCTTTAAATTTAGCTAATGAATATTTTGCTGAATCTGGATTTTGATGAGTCCGTAGGTAGTCCAAACGAATTATTTTAAGACAATGTATTCGAAAAAACTATTTTGGTTTAGATAAAAAGAATTCGAAAAGCATAAGAAAACGCATAGGATTTTATATGAAAAGTTTGGATATCTCTAAAATGTATGTGATCTTGATATTATAAAAAACATTAAAATAACTACGAATTTTGTGAAAGCGATTTGGACAGTTTCTAATAGAAAAAATACTATATTTTAAAGCGTTTCTGGAGAAATGTACCATTCCTGATTCTGAGAAAAACATTGCAAATCAATTTTTGTTTTTATTTTTATGACGATATGGTAACTCGTTTCAAAATGTAGAAAGCACTTTCAGAATTTTCAGACAATTTTTTAATAATGTCTAAAGGCGACATATGTGTAAATTTTCCCATGCACACTTCTATTATTTATAGTAACGAAAAGAATAAATATACCAATGAAATTATGACAAATGTAATCATTGGATTAATGTAAAAATATCTCAATAATTCGTAAGACAACGAAAATTCATTTTTTATTATTTTTAACATTGGACTAGTCAAAAATAAATTATTATTCGTGAATTGCATTTTATCTTTTCACGCCTTTCTGTGAAATTGTACACCTAAAAATCTTATATCAAGAAATTTAAATTATCTTTATTCATTTGGCTTTTTTAAATTTCAATTTTTTAAAAATATCTATAAGATTATATTAATATTAAAATTTATACATAAAATATAAAATTAAATTTAAAAATCTCAAAATATAATAAAGCTAGACTATTGAAATTTTACAAGTAAGTTTTTAGAAATAGGGCCATTGATTTTGCAAAATCTCGAGGCTTCAACTTGGTGGTTTCGGGTACCTGCACCGGGAATGTCACTATAAATCTAAATAATAAGCCCAACATATCTTGAAAATTAATTCTTATATCCGGGCATTTTCGAGTACTCCCGCTATTAATTCTATCTATTATATCTATTCAAAAAACTATCATTTACAAGAATTGTGAGACCTGAATTATCAGAAGATATTAGTGCTGGTTTAGTTGCTGGATGGTTGTTGAAATTGGGAGATAGCAAAATAAAACAAGATTGGATTATTATATGTATTTACAGTAATCCATCACCACTTCGCGGCTTTACTCTATCGCAATTTTTTTCAAATATGTATTCCAAATAAAAGTACATAATCAACACAATGCTCGCGCGAATCATGCGGGTAGATACATACTTCATAAAAATATAAAAATTCATTGATTATATATATATTCACATTTTCATATCTCAACCGAATTTTAATTTTACGGAAATGGCTCCTAAACAAATTATACGTGCAATGTGGTTTCATAATGCTTTGATGGTGCGATAAAACCCTACAAAAGTTTCCTCATTCATATGAAAAGAAAGCGCCAACAATTGTCTATCCCGATGTTCTTCAGCCATGCAGTTAGACACACTACGTGCCTAATAGATATATAATATGTAATATATTATATGTCTTGTCTTATTTTCTCTTGTTTTGTCTGACCTATGTATGTAATAATGGGTAATACATACTACTATATAATAATGACTAGAAGGGTTTTATTTCATGTCCATAACGTTAATACCATTATTTAAAGTGTCGTAAATAGGTTTTCTATGATCTGTCTACAACAATATTCAATTTATTAACAAATAATCATATTTCGCGGAAATTCACTTATCACGGTAGAGTCTGGAACGGATTACCCGGGATAAACGAGGGATTTAATTTTTTTACTTCAATGCAACGCAGGGTATTTCAGCTAGTTGGAAATATAATTTTTTAATGCAATTTAAATTACAAAATTAAACCACCATTCGACATTAATCTTATATATAAGTTCAAAAATTGATAATTATATTTTTGTAATAAATCTGATTTTTAAATATTATTCTGCACGTTTACAAAGGATTTCAGAGCACCTTCATTCTAAAGGAGTTTAGAAAATATAAATATTTGCATGTCAATATTAAGCAGTTAATACCATCAAAATGGCATTGTAAGTCATTGTTAAGTGTAAATAATTTTATTAAAATAATTGAAAACCTAAACCCGGATGTGATTATACAAATCGATTCACATGTTCTTACAATAAGAAACAGAGATTTAAATCATAAAATATTTAAAAATTTATTAGATTTCTATTGAGACAGGTAACAATTTTTTAAAATTCTATTTAGATATATTGACTTATATCCAAAAAACAAGGGGAATTATTGGTTCTAGGACAAAATGGTATGAGGATAAAATGGTACTAGGATTAAATTATATAGATTTAACTTTGTTTAAATAGAATAATAAGTTTATTATTTTTTCAAATGCATTTAATTAATTATTGCCCTAACACATAAGTAAGTTGTTTTTATTTAGCATAAATGTCTGACTCTTTCCGTCTTTCGTTTAATAATATTAAAAACAATCCAAAAATCTAGACAATATATAAATTATAATGAATAAATAAATTTAAAAAAAACTAGTGTCAAACATCTAAGACTATAGGCCTACTCAGTTACAATGTTTCGTTTATGCTTAAACAGTAAACACTTTTGCAATACAGTGTCTCTCAGACAACATTTATATTGAGCACGCGCGCAATATCTCCCAAATATGTAACCGGATCTCGGTTGTTATAATCGACTACCATGGTGTGAAGTGCTTTATTTATGCGGACGTATTCTTTCTTCTTGATGTGACAGTTTGTTGTACGCTTCAATAATCTTACAGTCCCTATAAAAAGGCTTTCAGAAAGGATTTCAAATTTTGCCTGTTAATCTGATTCCAATTCTGTGTTCAAGCATGGGCTTCATCTGCTTCATGAGCCTCAGATTCAATTCATGTGACTGAAGTTCACCAGGCTTTCTCTTACGTTAGCCCGGTGTACACTGGCGCGTTAGCAAATATGTGTATTATTATTATTATTATTATTATTATTATTATTATTATTATTATTATTATTATTATTATTATTATTCACGGTAGATTGATTTTGTTGATTACGATTTTTTGCAATAAAGAATATTAAAAATAACTTATATTTGGCCGTTGTCTTAAATATGCAGGTTGTTAACATTTTAAACTTCCAATTGAGCTAATTTTCTAATAACAATTAGCCTATCTAAAGTGACATGGTATTTATCAAAATGCATTTTTATTGGTTATTCTATCAGTTTAGTTCGTTATTTTTTTATTCATTTTGTCCGTACCATTTTGTCCCGCCATTGAATTATTAGGTACGAGTCGCCTTTTAGGTGGTTGATTTTTTATGATATATAGATTAGGTGGTCCAGGCTATACTGTATAAGTAGACGAAACCCATATTTATAAAGGTGAAATATATTGGGTAATTAGGAACAAAAGGTAGAGAAAAGAAGGAATTAAGATTTCTTGTGGCATGATCTCGTAACTATGCGATAAGAAGCTCAAGATATATTATAGATAAAGTAAATGAAAGGTCAACAGTGTGTACAGATATATGGAATACAAATATATATTCAAGGTTATCAGATTTTGTGCACAATCACTAACAAGTGAATCTTCCCCGTGAATTTGTTTGCCACTCCTGATAGGCTAAATTTTATTAGTTTAGATTTAATATTTAACGTAAAATAATAATAACCATCGTCTTATATCTTTATACGAGCAATAAATAATATCTTAACATTATTACGAAAGATATATTTTGTGTACTATTTATTTACGTACATAAATATATAATATACTTACAAGTTTTACCTATTTAATTAATAATCACTAAGTTTAAAACATTATGAACGTAATAAAGATTGGACAATTGGTATTTATTCACTAAACAATTTCCCGCCTGCTACCCCATACGTGCCACCCGAGTTCCATGCATCCCCGCTTAACGCGGCTCTACCTAATACATACTCAAAGCATTGAGTGGAAGTGGAAGTCATAAGAAAAATTATTTACCCATGTTATCTAGTAGAAATAATGCATTTTCTAATTCATTGATTGATGAATCCTCTGATAATTCAGGAGTTGCGTAGTTATAAATTGCAGTAAAAAATGTTAATAAAAAACAGATTGCTAGTAAATTAGGAAAGAAATCTTATGATTTACCACCGAATGTCACAATTTATTATGACAAAAAGTCATTTGGTTTTATAATATTAAATATAATAGGATAAATATAATTTCCATTATGAATATAAATTACTTTCAAATAAAACAAATTATAGGAATAATGAAATAATTAATGTAAAGTTTATTAAATTATCAGCAAAACTAATTTTTTGTCTCCTTTTTAAAAATCCAGTTGAATGTAGTCATTATATAATACTTATTGATCAATTTCTAAAATATTTTCGGATTTAATCTAAATGTGACAGAAAAACATAGATAAATATTTATATAATGAGTAATCGTTTAAATTAAAAATATTAAGTTTTTAGAAATTACATTTACTGTTTAAATCTATTTTTAGTCCTGAACATTTGTTAATGAATTTATTGCAAAAGTCGTTCGAAATCCATTCAACAAATTCCATGGCAATAAATTCCCATTCCCTTGTAAGCATTTCACCATCTGGATCAACTAACTTAATGCCATTATCATGTTCGGGATTATGAGAAGCAGTAATCATAATTCCAACCGTTTTAGCCTAATCCATATCTATTACTTTAAAAAAAAATTTAAATTACTTTATACATAGATCTCATTGCGGCGAGAAGGCTCATTCGAACAGTAAACCCGTTTAAATATTTTGAATTCATTCTATAACCTGCTGTTCCATAAGGCATTGACTTGCACGAATCATGAATATCATTTGAATTTATGATATCCTTTAGCTTGTCATTCATCGATATGTTTAAGATAATTTTTTCAAAAAATAATTTTTTCGAAATGCCTTATTTAAAATTAGCAATATAATATTAATTAATTCTATTTGACCAAACAAATTGTCCCTGTCTACCTAATAATTATTTTTGAAATAGTCTAAAACTTAATCAACTTATTTTTTTAGAATTATAATGTCATTACAAAGTTTTTCTTCTATTTTGGTAATGTTTCTTTTTACTTCCTAAATATTAATAAATACAATGGAAAAGAAATCAATGGTGAAATTTGGAAAAAAAGTTCTTATAATAAATCTTGTTTATAAATAAGTTATATTTTTGATACTCATTAAATTATTATTATTTCCGAAATTAATATTTATTTTTAGTGTGACAAGTGTATTTTTCATTAAATTTTAGTAATTGTAAATAGAGAAATCTCATGCTAATTTAAGGTCGGTTAAAATTTTAATTTTGTCAACTTACCTATGTTCTATTGTTCTATACCTCCGACAATATTAGATGAAATTCGACTTATTCCTCAATTATTTTGAGCAGGTATCTGCCTGTATTTCTAATTCTGTGCCAAACTGATTCAAATTTCCTCGTGATTCAATAACATTACCCCAAACTGAACCTTTTATACTTATGAACGATTTAACTTTTCTATATTATCACTCCTAACTCAGTAAAATTCATAAAAAGGTCCAGTGACGAACCCGTCGGAGGTCCTCCGAACGGATCCACTCAACCAAGTGCGTAGAGTTATCCAGCATCCGACATAGCATCAATGGAACACTTTCAAAATCTATTTGCACTAACTCCCAAATAAAATCGAATAAAATAACGTTCATACAAACTGTAAATATTACTCAAAATTTAAAACTTAAAAGCATACGATAAAAAGACCAAAAGAAAAAAAATTAACTAAACTAAATTGCATATAAAGTTTTATTAACTCATAACATTACATAAAATTACCAAATCCAATTCAAGCTTATCACCGAAAACTGAGAGTAGGTTACAACGACACCGAAAATTGTGTTTAAAATTTCTTCAAAATAAATGTTTATTCAAGATAAGTCTAAAAAGTAGTTTTGTCACTGTCCAAAAAGTGTTGTTTAACTGAATTTGCAATCAGTATTTATACTGATTTTGATTGCATTCTCTGCCACTAGATCCAATCAGAATGCAGTATTTTTGAATTACGTTGTACACACATATATGAGTGTGTGTGAAATTTTAATTTAATCTAATTGATTTAATGAATCAATTTATTTAATTTTTATTAATTTTAACAATTTAATTTTATAAATTTTATAATCTAAATAATTTTTAACTAATTTTATTTTAAATTTTATTATTTTATCCATGTTAATAGAAATCTTTAGTTAAAATTTATTTATTTCTTTATTTTATTTCATTTAATTTTTTAAATAAATTTTCCTTTTCATTTTCCTTTTCTTAAAGTTTGAGCTCATTGCC
Organism: Schmidtea polychroa; assembly: GCA_959609185.1. NCBI lineage: Eukaryota > Metazoa > Platyhelminthes > Tricladida > Dugesiidae > Schmidtea > Schmidtea polychroa. Next base: position 12,117 of record CAUHTR010002759.1, on the reverse strand, counting down.
ATAGCTTCTTCGTGTGTAAATACGAGCCATAACATCCCTAATTAATTCGATTATGGTCTTTCGTAGTTAAATACGACCAATAATCCTTCTAAAAATTTCTTTTCATATTATTAATTAATTTATTATCAATTATTTTATTTATTATTATTTTATTTTCTTATTGGCAGATTTTTCGAATATGATATTTTTCTTAACTGTGTTGGTGATTACAAATTCTTACGTTTCTTGATTTTGTTATACTTGCTTTATTTATTCCCAATGTATTTGTAATTTAAAACTACTAGAATATCTTAAGAAATCAACAGAAAAACATTGTCGTAAATTAACAAACAAGGTTTGAAATAATTGATTAAAACTTAAAAAATGCTATGTTAAAGATAAAGAAGAACACCACAGAGAAGAATAAAGAAATAGTAAAAATGATAGATAAAATAAACAGAGTCGTTAAACCTGCCAATGCGGTAAGATGTGTACAGGATAAAACCAGTAAAAAGACTTACAAAGACATAATACAAGGAAGATTCATGAAGAAACACGGAAATGAATTAAAAACAGAAACTAATAGAATGTTGTGAATAGAATTATTGTGAACAATTTCCCAGCTAAAGTCCTTCTACTGCAGTCTATAATACTACAGCTGCGGTATTGTAAAACATAACTACGCACTGAGATAAGATATCCGTATATCCAGCCAAAAGTATTATGCAAGAAATATCAAATTATAATCGAAACGTCTTACAAAAGTATAACATTATTCATTTATATTTGAAAATTTTCGTTTAAAATTATGTTTAAACATTTTTAAATCAAAAATATTCTTATCTTTAAAAGTATTAATACCGGTTTTAAAACTTGATTTAATCCTTTTTCAACTTATCTTAATCAATTTAATTTTATATTAAAATCATTTTAGATATACCTGAAACAAAAAATATTTAATGCCAACATCAAGCAAATGCATTCTTAGAGAAACATACAATGAGCGTAAATATGAAAATGAAAAGTTAATACGGGCAATAATGTATAATATGACAAGCGTTTCTGAAGATGATTACATTGGGTTCTGTTTGGCTAAAACCGAGAATTGGGAGTTTGTTTTAATGAATCGGAAATACATAACATAAAAACCGCAACAAGTTGAATTAAAATTCATGGTCATACACCAAATAATACAAAATAAAATACATAATACATTGAAGCTAAATAAAACTGAATAATAAAATAAAGGAACGCAAGAAGTCAAAAAATCTAACAACTAGAAAATAAAATAATAATACATAAAATAATCGGTAATAAATTAATTAATGATATGAAAATGTTTTAAATAAATAAATTTAAAATTGAAAATAAAATATCCAGTAAACTGATTAAATAATAAAAAATTAAAATAAAAGTAGTAATTATGTAAATTATAAAATTTATAAAACTAAGTTGTTTAAATCAATGAAAACTAAGATAAAACTAACTAAAAATATTTAAATTATAAAATTTATAAAACTAAATCGTAAAAATTAATAAAAATTAAAATTTTTTGATTTATTAAATTAATTATAGTAAAAATAAATAATTACACACTCTCTTGCATGCATGCAAAAGTAAATAAAAATTTATCGCATTCTGATTGGATCTAGTGGCAGAGAATGCACGAATGCACTGATTGAAAATTCAATTAAACAACTAGTTTTAACTTGAAATCAACTTTGTTCTGTCAGACATTGCTAGGCGCTCTCAGTTTTCGGTTCATGCCATCGCGGTAATTTGAATTGGAATTTGGGAATTTTATGTAAACTAATGTAATGTCATAGTTTAAAAAAACTTTATATTTAATTTAGTTTAGTTAATTTTTTGTGTTTTGTTTTTTTGAATTTGAGAAATACTTACGATCTACATGAATGTTATTATTTTTGATTTTTATGAATATTTTACTGATTTATAGATGCCCCCAGATGGAAATGCGTTTGTGAACCGTAGTCACTCATGCCGATGAACAGCAGATTCTAACCAGTTTGGCATATCTTTTGATGGTGTATGGTTGCAGATAGAGTCAATTGGAGGACATAGAGTCGTTTTGGACAGTTTGGAGCCTTGTTTTAAATATAGATAGCATAGGACGAGTCTGTCACCGTTACTTTTATGAATATTATTTAGTTAGGAGTAGTGACAGAGTAACTAAAATCGGTTGTAGTTCAGTTTGGGTAATCTTATAGAATCTACTTGGGATAAATATGTCGAATATGGCAGAATTAGAGATACAGGCAGACCCCTGCTAAAATTTCATAGGAAGTGAAGAACCACATTTATTAATTTGGAAATATGAGCTGATCCGTGCTCAAATCTTTTGGAAGATAAATAAAATCTTCATAAATAGGACGGAAAATTAAGGGCGGATCCCTGCACAAACATTTTTTGAAGAGAACCATAAAAAACATCCAGAAATGAGAACCATAGTTAAATGAAGACATGTCAATGATCCAACAACAGAAATAGACAATGAATAATGAAGTAAGAATTTTCATCGGCAGTCCGAACGGAAATTACAATGAGGAGTAGTTTTAGCAATGGAACTCACCTGCTCATTGATTTTCAACCATTGTGTACAATACCAATATGGTCGTCGCCATGGCTACACAGATGGTCTAAAGTACAATAGTCATGAAGGCGTTTTGGATGGAGTCAATGGAGTAACACCCCTAACACATTTAAAAATAAAATGTCAACCACTAAGCGACCAATAGTTCCATGTAAGAGATTTTGGTGTAAAAGCATTACGACGAGAGAATTTTTAAATAAACAATATTTGTCTTACTTATTTTCTTAATTTTTAATTTATAATTAATATTTTTTTGATTCAATATAAAAATTATAATTAAAATAAATAACAAATTTTAAAGATTTTCATAATCATAAATAAGTACTATATAATCCTAAAACTATTATTACTTAAGAAAAAAAGAAAAATTTATACTCCCCCTCTCTTTAAATTTTTCCTTAATATAAAATTAAATTGATTAAGTGAAGTTGAAAATAGATTAAACCAGGTTGTAAACTCTATAATCATTAAAAATAATTTTAATATTTTAATTTTAAATGCCAAAAATTACTTTTTTGTTTTAAAACTATATTTTAAATATATAAATTTGATATAATTTCTAACTTTCAATTGATTAATTACAAATAATTTGAAGAAATCACTTTGTAGCAAGGTCTCTTAATAAAACCAACGATAATAATAATCGGTTATTTAATTTAATTTAATTTTTAAATAAAATTTAAACTGTAATAATAATCTTATTTTAATTCATACATATTAAGATTTCTGATTTATGTTATATGAAGTTATTCACGTATAACATCGAATTTTATAAAATTTAGTATGCAAATGGAATTCAAAGTACGGTATATTAATTCCAATAATATTAATGAAGTCGACACAAGGCGTATTTGCGTTGATTGCAAGTTATTTACCTTTTATGATTTTAAATGTTATCTAAAGAATTTGATAAATTTAAAAGAAACAGATGAAATTTATATCAAATCTAAACGTAAGTTTTCTACGAATTTGAATAATTTATTGGTCATCGATTTTGATGTTATTATAAAAATTCAACCAAAGTATTAATTCACCTAGTTTTATTAATATACCAAATGATAATTTATATTAAACATTACTGATAACATAATTTGAAATTGGACTTCTGTACCTGTTGATTGACTTAAAACAAAATTTCCCAGCGAACAATGGCTCCGACTTTCCATGCAATTTCACGTTTAATTCACACGAACAGATTATAAATAATATAAACAATTCTAATAATCCAAGTAATAATATGATTTAATTTTAAGTTACTCTTATTGATTAATACATCGCGTTTTTATAATACTTAACTTACATTCAATATTTTCAATTGCACAACAGCTGAAATTTTATTTAGGTATACAAGACCTAGCGCGGGAGGGGACATTCGGACTCAGACCTCACTTGATAAAGGGCCTCAGGATTATTGGAATTATTGAAATGTAGCTTTATACAAAGGTTTATTCCATAATTTATTCAAGACATAGCAAATATTACACTTTATATACACGTATTTTAATTAACTTACAGAAAGATAAAGAAATCTTTCGATAGTGGACATGAGAAACGAAAGAAATTGGCTCGACAAAAGGAAGTTGCTTTAGCAAGCTGAGAGATTTCGTATTTCTTTGCAGATCCCTATAATATTAATAGACTGAGTCTCTCAATTCATTATAATAAGCGAATGTCATTCAAGAAGCAAACGATGGCATTGTTGCGTTCAATATTTTTATAAATCTGGTTAAAAAATATCAATAATTTAATTTTTATTTTGAAAGAGACCAAAATATTAATTGTAGCATGAGTATCGAAATCCTGTCCTAGACCTTGCTTATATTTACCGAATTTATGACGAAATAATAACATTTGTGAATATCACACGCTAATTAGCATATACACTTATTATAGCATTTCAAAGTTCATAAAGCGCAATTTATTTATTGATTGCATAGATGAATTAATAATTATGATGATGATGATGATGATGATGATGATGATGATAATAATAATAATAATAATAATAATAATAATAATAATAATAATAATAATAATAATAATAATAATAATAATAATTATAATAATAATAATAATAATAATAATAATAATAATAATAATAATGATAATAATAATAATAATAATAATGATAATAATAATAATAATAATAATAATAATAATAATAATAATAATAATAATAATAATTATAATAATAATAATAATAATAATCATAATAATAACAATAATAACAATAATAACAATAATAATAATAATAATAATAATAATAATAATAATAATAATAATAATAATAATAATAATAATTATAATAATAATAATAATAATAATAATAATAATAATAATAATAATAATAATAATAATTATAATAATAATAATAATAATAATAATAATAATCATAATAATAATAATAACAATAATAACAATAATAATAATAATAATAATAATAATAATAATAATAATAATAATAATTTTGCATCGGAATTGTATACCATTTTTTTGTCAATTGCAACATTTTGAAATAAAATTATTACAATAAATAAATATTTATTGGTGAGTATTATGTATTTCAGCTGCACTATTGGTGATGTTTCGTGCCATGTATCTGAAATATCCTACAGAGTTTTCATGAGAAATATTTCTTGCTTCTGAAATCATCATTTCAGATTGCAGATCCGTTTCTCCCATTCTTAATCTCGACCTGATTCCATTTTTAATCTGAGAAAATGCATTTTCAATAGGATTTAGCATATATGAATATGGTGATAGAAACTTGAAATCAAAATTAAACTGAGTAGTTATTCTTTCAATATCTGCTCTTCTTTGAATATGTCACCGTTCGCTGTTGAATTATAAATTGGTTTGCAATAACAAATGCTGTTGATGGAAAGACTTACAATAGGAGAGATTGATCTGTCATGCACGATGGGAACATGAACAATTGCACGTATTCCTCTTAATGCCCTTGTATTTGGCCTTTTAATATAAAGATTAAATGAAATTTCTTCAACAAAAATAGCTCTAGAAAAATCATTATTAAAATAGTTATTAAACCATAATGAATATTCTTTTCTTTGTATAATTTTTTCCGCTTAATTAACTATATCAAGTTCACGATGAAAAATCTTACATGTTATTTTTAATTCCCGCAAACCTTTATCGATGGTTGATAATGAAATTGTGAATCCCTCATCATGAGATTCTTCAATCTGCTTTAAATAATAAATAAATTAATAAATAAAATAATCACCAAAAACAATTCTCATTTCTTCCATAGATTCATAAAAATTGGATTCTACGAAATCCAACAAATTATTTCCCTGTTCTTCTGAAATAATTTGTCTTCTGTTAACTCTTTTCTGTTTGCAAATTTCTCAATATTTTTTCTATCTGTAAATTATTGTTCCAATCGATTGTTTGGTGATTCCAAGTAATCCTACAAATTCTTCGTAATTTTCAAAATTTTCAAAGGCATTAATTAGTCGAATTTTGTGATGTTCTATTAAAAAAACTAATATTAAATTTATTAAAAATTGAAGATAAATCTTACGAAATAATGTCTTTATTATCTTTTCAACTCAAAATTGAGTTTTCGGAATTTTCGTCAAATTTTTTTCGGACAATTTTTTCTATAAATTTCTTTAAATGATTTATTATCGTGCGTTTATTCCTTACAACTATTCTACATATCGAAATTTTGCATGCATTTTTTACTATGTGTTGTGTTTGTGTATGACAGTTTATTTTTTCTATAACTTTCTACACCAAACACCACTGAGATACGTTTCTTATAATATAAGAAAAAATCAATAATCTTACATAATAGAAACATACATATTTACTTTGATATCGCGCTGATGTTCTCATTTATAGATTCATTTATGAGATACATTTTACACTATAGAAATCTAAAAAGTGATAGAAAATTAAATACTGCACACAAACACAACATATACTAAAAACACATACAAACTATCTATTCATAGAAATGAGCCGCTGAGATATGTTTCTATAATAACTTGATTTTAGACAATTTTGAGAAAAAAAAGATCGCTGAAAATTTTTAAAAATATATTTTTAATGAAAATATCAAGAGCAGATGAATTTGGTTCTATGTCTTTCAATCCCAATTTGCTTTCCTGAAAGAATCCCATCTTATTGAGCTCAGAAAAAAAATTAAAAAAATCATTTTATTAATATTCGGCGAGTTTTTCCCAAAGTGTTTTAGAAAATACATATTTTTGGTTATTGATTTATTCATTTAATTATAATTAAAAATATATCTGACTCACATTTTTTCGAAATAATTCCAAAATACTTAAAAATAAATGTCATAAAATTCCTATAAAAATCCCTGAAAATTAATTAAAAATAATTTATAATTATACTGTTGACTAATAAATAGCTCACTATATGGATCAAAATTCAAGTCTTAAAATTTACTTAAAATTAATCATTTTACCTGAAAGTCATTTCAAAATTGAAATTTATTAAATTGGTGAGTCAATTTAATGATTTACACATCACCCACCACTATAGAAAATGTATCTTGGTGCACACCAAACACCACTGAAATACGTTCTCTATAGTGGTGGTTGGAGTGTAGGGCAATTGCTCACTTACCGATTCATTTACTCCTCATCACTTTTTATTCACATTTATTCATTCATCATGAAATTGAAATTTATTTTAGCCATTTTACAAATGGCTTTCAGGTAAGATGTTAAATTTTAAGACTTGAATTTTGATCCATATGGATATGAGATCATTATTCAAGTTCTTAAATATTAGTGTTAATCAGCAGTATAATTATAAATTATTTTTAATTAATTTTCATTTTTATGACATTTATTTTTAAGTATTTTGGAATTATTTCGAAAAAATGTGAGTCAAATAATTTTTTAATTATAATTAAATAAATAAATCAATTACCAAAAATATGTATTTTTCTAAAACATTTTGGGAAAAATCGCCGAATATGAATAGAATAATTTTTTTTTCTGAGCTCAATATGAAGAGCTTCTTTCAGGAAAGCAAATCTGGATTGAAAAGACATTGAACCAAATTCATCTGCTCTTGAAAATTTCATTAAAAATATATTTTTAAAAATTTTCAGCGATCTTTTTTTTTCTAAGAATTGTCTAAAATAGAATTATTATAGAAACGTATTGTATGTGTTTTTTAGTATGTGTTGTGTTTGTGTGCAGTTTTTAATTTTTCTTCCATTTCTCAGATTTCTATAGTATAAGCTGTATCTGACTGCACTCTAAATGAAAACATCAGCGTGAAATCAAAGTAAATATTTATGTTTCTATAATGTAAGATTATTGATTTTTTTGTTTATTCATTGCAACGCTAAAAATCAACACATAGGTAAGTCTGTATGTTTATATAATACACCAAAGCGCATTTGATTATCATAAATGAGACATTAATTTAGCTATGTCAAATAAGCTTTGTTTTGGATTTTAGTTAATTTTAAGATTTTTTGTTAAAATAATGAATAAAGAAGTAATATATTTATTTATTTATTATAATATACATTAAAATTGTCATTGTTCACCTAAAATATCAAGTATTTAGGGAAGAATCTTTAATATGATTATTAATATGATTTTTGAAATTATTATGATCTGGTTTTCGAAGTTCCTCATTAACTGCTTGGGATATTGCAGTAAATCAATCAATTTTTTATAATTAATTATTTTTAAATTGAAAATTTTTAGCTAATTGAATTTCCGCATGATAAATCAATGTCCTATAATGTGTATGTTTTATTATAGAATTTATTTATTTTTTTCCAACATCGATTTTTTCTATCTTTCTATAGTGTAATAGCCAATTTAATGTCACCTTGCTAATTCAATGTCCCTTCTGGCTATGACACACACATATTTATTATAGGTAAGTTAATATTTATATTATTAAATTTGCAAATCAATGGCCATTTGATGATAATCAATTGCTGGTTGGTGTATACACGTATTGATTTTATTTTCGAATTATAGATGCGTTTGTTCAATGCAAAAGGGTGTATTAATTCTTTTTTAGACTATCAATCAATATATTCTTTTGGAAAAGGCAATGTCGAAAATTCGTGTTAAATATAAAGGAAAATATTGATTGATAGTATTAGAAAGCAAAGCAGATAAAGTTATATATTTATATTTTTTATTCAATTTAGAAAACAATAAAATATTGATTACTGAAACTGATTGGATAGATTTAGTTGCTTCCAATTCAGAAAATCAAATTACTAAATTAAGTGTTTATTTCGGCAATATCCATCTTAGTGTGACATGTGATAATTGCCAGGAAACGGTTGTTGGTGACAGATTTAAGTGTTTGGAATGTGACGACTATGATATCTGTCAAATGTGCTTTCAAACCATTCCTCGAATCCACTCGGAGCATTGTGTAATCCTATTAAGGAAACCTGAAGATAGTGAGAAATTTGTTAAATCCATTCCGCTTAGAATGGGAAATGAATCAGATTTCCGTGTGATCGACATCAATATTGATGCATTAATAGGCAATCACCGGGCTATTGAAAAACTGGATAACTCCAGTCAGACAGATTCTGAGATTTCTCCATCCAATCCTAATGATATTTCTGAGAAATCCGAAACCATTGTCAAATCAATTGATAGTGATAAAAACTCATTTGAAATCATGGACTATGAAAAGACAATGAAAAATGTGAAAAATTGTGCAAACGAAAAATTTAATCCTAGAAATTTAAATGATATTTTAAATGAGCAAAGTTGCTCACCGGTTTCCAAAGAGTATTTAAAAAGTCTCCCGAAGTACATCCTCGAATCTGTTGAGAAATTAAAATCGATGGGATTTACAAATATCGATGAGACTTTGATTGCACTTCTAGTGGCTCACAATGGAAATGTTTATCAAGTTCTGGAAGAATTAGATTACTCAACGAAACATAACTGAGCATCATTCATATTCCATTCTTACATTGACATTTTCATCGGTTTTCTGTGAGATTTTATAAGCAAGGAAATTAACTTTTCATAATATATCATTCATGTCGTTGTTTCTATTATTTACTTATTAAATTATCGGAATTATCAACTGTGAAATAATTGATGAAAATAATATCTATATAATTAAGTATATATTATCATAATTTAAAAAAATTATTAAGCCAATTATATCCTCTTATCAAAGATTTAGTAAAAACATTAAATGTGGCGGAAATGAAATTCTATACCAAAGCCTAGAAATATACTCATTATGGACAGTTGATAAGTTAAAAGTTTCATTCATTATTAAATTTTCATTTTTAAAAATATTTCTATTAAAATTAAATCTTCGTATTTATTATGAATTTTCGGTGGTTTATGGTTAATTTTCAAAAACGGTGTGATTCAATAAATTGTCATGTAAATATAGCTTTTAAAATGAATTTATTCAGTCTTATTACCAATTTCTGAATACCTCAAAGTAATTAACTTTAAATTTAATATTTCTTTAATAAATTACAATTTCCATAATTTCCCATTATTTATCTTTTCAAAAAATTGAAATTAAAATAAATTTATTTGGGATATCGGAAAAAGCTGGCGGACTTCTCCATTCGACAAAAAAATTATAAGAGTCAAAAATTCCAATTGTCCTGGAATTATATTTAATATATAATAATTTACATTGCTCATTATTGCCTGTCCCATACTCAAAAAAGGTTGAATATGACAAAGTGCTTGAAATATTCTGAAATTGGATATTTTTATAATTAAAAATGCTCAAGTTTCACCACTGATTTCTTTTCCATTGACATTGTATTTATTAAAAGCCTGACTATGAATCAGTAAATAATTTGAACCAATTGATTAAATTCACTTGAAAATGGCAGTCCCGAAAATTCTGTATTATATATATTCTGTAATATAATATATATAAATTTCCCCATTCATCATTACTGTTACACTAGGTCTTCCCTGTAGCTTGTTATATACAATTTCTACCTCCTGTCCCGTTTCAATTGTTCCAATTCTTTCCACTTCCTCTTCAAACCTTTCTCTCCTTAGGAACCTGTATACTTTCTCACTTACACTTCCTACATTCTCCCACTTTTCTACCCCTTGAGGATATCCCGTCCACTTTTCTGTTAGTAATTGGCTCCAACCAATTTTCGACACTGCCTTTTTCAAGTGAATTTGATCTATATATATATTTAGTAAATTATTCGAAAAAATTATGTGATGTTTAGAGAAGTTTTCATTCCATAACAAGTAAAATAAATCAATAGTAAACATTAGTAAATAAAATACAAATATGAAAAAATATATAATCTCATCTCTAAATAACTGCAATACAGGAAACAATTGTAAAATTTTCTTCACATTCAAATTCTGATCTCATTAACGTTTGTAAGACATTTATATATATTTATTTTGTTGAGGATACCTAAATGATAAATAACATAATAAATAAATAAATTACCAGGGGGAAGATCGTCATGACAAACGGGAGGATCTATATGAACTAAGTGAAGAAAACGAATGTAAAAAGAAACGAAAAATGAGAAAGAGAAATCAAATAAAACAAAAACAAACAAGAAATTAAAACAAAGGCTATTGCTATTAAAAAGTACAAACGAAGGTGGTATTTCAAATTCCAGAAAAACAAAATATGGGAAAAAGCTTGTCAAAGATAGCGGAATTTCCGGGAGAAGGCGGCTTAACAAAAAAGGAAAAGGGGAAAATATCTTGACATCTGTCAGAGATAAGACTGACATAGCGGGAAAATGAAAATGAAAAACAAAATCTGTCTCTAGTGCCACAAATAATACAAACTATATAAAGGGAAACTGGTGGACACAAATTCAGACAAATTTGGGAGTTGAAATAGAAAATAAATTTAGACGATAAGTTAGACAGAGTCAAACGAAACGTTATTGGAAAACAATTTGTGAAGAAAAATTTTAAAGAAAATAGTTATGAAGAATAATTATTGGAGAAGATTTGAAGAAAAGAATTAGTTGAAAAAATCAACAAAAAGAAGTTATTTGAGTATTTGAATAAAAATGGGAAGAAGGTCAAAGGAAACAACCAGCTCAAAATCCCAGTTGATAAACCAATCAGTAATTAGTGATCTTTCAATCCGGTGTTATTACTCCTCACTGAGTGTTGTAATAAGCATTGTATAGTCACCAAGCAGAGTGTTGAATTGATTGTCAGTGTAAAGTGAAAGTTATTTGTGATTACCAATAAAAGATTTCTGTTGTCAAGTGTTATTTCAGGATCAGTCAAAGACACGCTTGGAGTCATAGTAAGAATTTTAATTTTATTACCAACCCAATAACCCAACAATTTTAACATGAAACAAAAACTTAACATTTCTACTAAAATGCCTTCTTTCATCATACATTTAGGATATAATCTTTTTATGTTATGATAGTAATTGCTCAAATTAATTAAATCTGGTTTTTGGAGTTTTACATTAACTGCTTGACATATTGCAGAAAATCTATTATTGAAACTCTACTAAATTCATGGCCTGAGAAAACTTTAATA
>CAUHTR010002758.1:0-23264 GCA_959609185.1 Schmidtea polychroa | reverse complement strand
TAAAGTTTCTCACATGTCCGCACACCTTTGAACATATTTATTGAAAAACAAGCAAATTTAAATTGACAACAGCTCAGCAAGAAGCGTTTGATAAACTCAAAGAAAGCTTAATAAAACAGCCGAGTAAGATGTCCGAACTTTAAAAAACCGTTATATTAATGACAAGATGCCAGTAATTTCCGCATTAGGCGCGTATTAGGACACCAAGTCGAAGGGGAAAAGATCATGTAATTGCTTATGCCAGCAGATCATTGAAACCTCATGAAAAGAATTATTCAACAATCGAAAAGGAAACGTTAGCATTGGTATATGGGATAACTACTTTTCGACAATATCTAGTGGGCAGAAAATTTGTCGTCTTTACAGATCACAATCCGTTACAATGGCTAATGAAGCACAGAGATTCGGCCAGTAAATTATTAGGTGGTCAATTGCGTTACAAGAATATGATTTTCGAGATAAAGTATCGTACAGGAAAATCAAATGCAAATGCGGATGCTATGTCGAGAATACCCTAGAAAATAATGTTGAAGCAAGATGAGAAAAATTGCGAAAATACAATATTCATGGCAATCAAAACGGCAAATAATATAGAAAAATTACAAGATGATCAGGAAAATGACGAGGAATTAAATCAGTTACGTCAACATGCTGTCTCAATCAAAGGAGAGTGACTGGAAACATGTTGCCGAAGGAACCATAAATACATTATTCATGATGGTTTGTTAAAATGTGTACAAAATGAAAATTTGTTAATTATTGTTCCGACAAAACATCGAAAATCATTACTGTTGTTGTATCACGATGGAGCATTAGGAGGGCATTTATCAGCGCGAAAAACATTATCAAGATTGAAACAGAAATATTATTGGAAACGATGGAACAAGATGTCAGACAATGGTGTCATACGTGTGAGATATGCCTAACAAGACGAAATACGGGACGGAAAATAAAAGTTCCGCTTAAGCCTATGCCAGTGCCAAAGGCGCCAATGGAAATGACAGCAATGGACATCGTTGGTCCATTGCCGGAAACAACAAATGGCAACAAATACATTATCGTTTTTTTGCGATTATCTTACTAATGGCCAGAAGCTTATGCAATGCCAAATCAGAAAGCAGAAACAGTTGCGAAATATTTGTGGAGAATATTATTTTTTCGATACGGAGCACCAAAGAAATTACTTACAGATCAAGGAACAAATTTTCAGAGTGAATTATTTAAATCAATTACAGATTTATTTGGTATATTGAAACTTAGTACCTCACCATATCATCCACAAACAGATGGTCTAGTTGAAAGATTTAATGGGACACTAATTAATATGATATCATCCTATGTAATAGGAAACAAAAGGATTGGATTTATTCATTAAACCATGCTTATTTGCATACCGGAATGCAGTAAATGAAAGCACTGGAGAAACACCCTTTTATCTCATGTATCTACGACGAAACAATATGCCAGTCGATCTAGAATTTCAGTCACCTATTTCCAATATATGGATGTGTCAGATTATAAAATAGCTATGCATGAAAGACTACAGTCAGTATGGATCCAAGCTGGACTTAACATAAGGCATCATCAAGAAGCGTATAAAGAATGCTATGATAAACGCGCACGGGCGCATGACATTAAAATTGGAGATCTCGTGTATATAAACAAACCAGAACCAACAAAAGGCTTGTCAACGAAATTGCAACGACCGTTTAAAGGACCATATCTAGTGTGTGATACGACAGAGACTAACTTAAAATTGCGTCCACAAAACAATAAAAAGGCTGGGACAATCATCGTTCATGTAAATAGTGCAAGAAGATAATAGAAGATGAATCACGTTATCCATTAAGATCAAAACCAAATAAAGATGCAGGGAACCCAGTAATTAAACAAAAGTTTACAAAAAACCCTGCTCCATTGAGTTACATCAATAAAGTTTTATTGATTACAACAGTATGATTATCAATATAATGTCAGTAAATGCAGTGAGAGTATTCCCGTTATATGCAACTAATACAGTTGTATTATTAGACAAAGTTCATATTTATTCGACATGTACTCAAATAGTTTGGGTTTATTATGCTGAGGAGCAGAAGAAATAGAGATAGATAATCTAATAAACTATTTTGAACCCCAATAAAATTGAACAGCACCAAAAATATTTATGTGGCTAGACAATTAACAATGAATTATGAATACCCTTGGTTAATTACGCAATTGGATTCGAAAAGTAATAATACAAAAATACAAAATCTTATACGCATTAATATTTGGACAAAGAGATTACATAATCGAGTATCAATTGAACCACTGGTAATGGAATTGACATATATGGGAACCCCAGGAATCCCAACAAGTAAAAGCAGTTTTCAAAATTATGCGATAGATACATTGAATAGCAGAAACCCTTTATAAGTATGCAAATTTAAAATTACATCATAGCTATAATATTCTGATTCATTATTATGAAAATCTTTATATGAAACGGAACTGAAATTGATAGCCAATGGATCAGAATACATTCTAGTCAACATATGATACGATTAGTTAATGAAACAAATCGGGTTACTTTTCATATTTTCAACCATTAGTGAATGTTACCCGACAAGCGGAGCCAATCAAAAAGCTATTTTATATTATTATGGAAAAATTCAATCGATATTAAATGAAAAAATAAATCTCAAATATTAACTTTTCGTCAACGTTCACCAATATCGACGTCAAAATTTGTGTTCATTAAAAAAAATACTATAGACGTTCTCTATTTTCAAATTTATGGCAATTAACATTAGTGGAAAAAAAATTGTGCAAATTCCATCTATTAACTCGCAGTATGGAATCGAAACAAATCAAATCAGTCAACCGAACCCCTAGCTCTGGCAACGTAATCATCTTTTCTAGCATCAATGAGTCAATGACTAATAACGAAACCATATCGTCATTAAAAACTGACAGTGAAATTGTGTGTGTAACATTATTAATAACTACTCTCATTATAACAATCTCTCTCATTATTCTCATTATCATTGTGCTAATTGAATTTCGAGCAATACCCAAACCTTCTACGAATCGATCCGAGATTGCGAGACCTTGGATCGTTTATGAAGAAACATTTGTGTAGTAAGACATAAATACTTGCATGCAAAAATTGATAAAGTAGTAGTAGTAATATAGTAAAAATATTTATGGATATTATTAATATTTTATTTCATTATGGATATGATCATATTTCATTTTATTTTACTTGTGAATCTGCACTTTTCAATGTCAACGGAAAAAATCAATTTGATTGGTTAGCGCTGTGTTAAGGGGGAGAGAAAAACGGGTTAAGGGAATTTTCATAAGGGTATTAAAAGAGGGTTAAATCCATTAAACTCCATTAATTTTGAGAAAGAAAAAAAATATATTAACAATTAACTAAACGGTAATTATTATTATTTATTTATACAGCTAGTAGCTGGGACAGTATCCTTCGGATACTTCATCTCAGCCCTAGTTTTAAAAGTAAATTAAATTCAAACGTTTTAAATTACAACTATTTTAGCAAAAATGGAACAAGTACAATGGACAAGATCCACCTACGACAGTTACTTCAAGATGCAGAAAATCAGCCAGCCAACAATTATACGAAATCAATGAAAATTTACAATTCAAATTATTTGGCGGATAGATGACAGAAGAATGAAGATACGAATGTTTACAATAAGGAGAGAATTCAGAATTGAAATTGACAGATGAAATTGAGTTGTTTCGGAAGGAAGAATATCACATACACGTGATCAGAGGTACAGTGGAAAGTGCTGAAGAACGATAATACAATATGGTGGCAACTTCGAAATTCACATCGTGGAAGCTGCAGAAGGACTTCATGTGGAACACTACGAGCAGCGAATGAGGAGACAACGTTGGTGGTGGAAATCAGAACTGAGAATGAAGCGGATGAGGTACCACAGATGCATCTAATGAAGGAGAAGACCCAATGTTATTGAAATTTCAAGGAAATGTGAAAAAGAAAAAAAATGTCGTTTCTCAGAAAAGAAATGGATCTAGAAGAAATCCGCAGTAGAATATTATTCATTGATGCTGAATATGGCACATCAGAGCAAGGGAAAATGGCCCTTAGCATAGCAATTATGAATTATTATGGGAAAGTAGTAAAAGATGTATACCTCACTCCAAGGAAAAATCCGACATTTTAATTCAAGGATCCATGGAATTACAGAAGTGGCCAGCAGGACCAATGTGATCAATATGTGGCAATGAAGAGATACAACACTTGACAGTAGGCAAGATATGGATCGGCCATGATTTGCATGCAGAATTACAATACTTGGGATATGGATTGAACAATTGTACGGCATTCGAGATCTAGCAGCAGCACCAATACTCAGAACATGGGAGTACATAAGGGAGAATGGTTCAAACTACAAACAGTGGTGAAAGAAATATGTGGAGAACAGACTCAGATGAGTATTCATTCGGCTCTCGAGGACGTGAAAAGTATACGCAAGGTATACCAGAAAGTGGAAAGTCAATGGATTGATGACATACCGATGCCCAAAATCACCGTCAAAGCGATATTCGTGGGATGAATATAAGAAGCTTCGGAAATTGAATCAACATCAACTGCAATACCAGAAAACTAACGCAAATTCCAATTGAAGATGTAATGGAATCTGAGAAATTGATCTAACATTCGAGGAGAATTTGACGATGGATAGTGAAAATCCATTGATTCAATGAAGTGGGCCAATGAATCATTCTTAGAAATTGCGGAAGAATGTGTCGCATTAATGGAAAGCATTTCGATGATAAGGATACACCCAACACTTGAATATGGTCCTCAATGCCAGAATGTAGAAAATCCAAAAGAGAAAAAACAACTTCGAACATTGATGTCGGAGACACTGTCACTGTCAATGGTGTAGTATATGAACGCGAAGAAACAATAATACGATATCGGCATGAAACGAAACGATTAGAAATAAAGATGGATTAATTTTTATATATTGTATTTATAATAAATAAATAATTGTGAACTCGATTTTCTCATGTATTTATTGGCAGCGCATCAGTTAGACCCCAAAAATAAGAATAAATAAATAAATAATTAAATAAATAAATAATTTATTATTGTGTATAACACAAACACATTTCCAATTGTCGGGTTTGGCTACCCTGGACAACAATTGGAAATGTGGGTTGTCAGTAGTCATTGATTTTTCCATTGAAACCGTTTATGAATAAATGGAACTATATTGTATCTAAATCTATATTTGTTTATAAGTTTCTCTGGTGATCTCGGTGTCTCTATATCTATATTTATCCAAAACTATTTATCTATATCTATGCATAAAATTTGAGTATAGACGAAAATTATTAATTTTATTGGATAAAAATATTTATTCAAATGATTAAAAATAGAAATTAATAAAGATTAAAATACTTACTTCCTAAAATCCAAATAGAAATAAATAAATTCAAATTTTCTTTCTCCTGGAGTTTGAAAAGGAAACTCTTATAATCCCTGCTGCCAGAAAGATGATTTCATAATAAATTTTTCTTTGTTAATAACAAATTAATTTGTCTGCAGAAAAATTTGCAATAACCAGAACAGAAACTCAACAAAATTTATTATCTGAAATCATCATCATTCTAGATTTTTCCACATTTTTTCGTAGTCTTTTCTTACAGATTGGAATGCGCTTACTTCTTTCCCACGATAACAGAAGGCAATCACTAATTTGTTCCTTAAGCGCATTCGTTTTCAAGCTTATTTTACCTGATTTATTGAAGGCTGAGTTTGCAGTTATAGTGAAAAAAAATTGGAAAATCTCAATGAAATTTTAATACAAATATATAATTTTTAGGATTGATTTATACGTTAATGACTTGAAAGCATCTTGTATCATAGAAGTGGTGAGAATAGATCTTTGAGTTCATTGTGACCATTTAAACACCAATTTTCGAGTGCAAATCAATTAAAAATCTACAAATTCATCCTAATTCAAAAACGGAATCTATATAACTCATAGTGGTCTATGGGCTAATATCTACATACTTCATGGTTCATATTCGCTTCGAAATCAACAATATTCATGTTTCTGCGCACCATTTTAAGTTGGAAATAGATTTCCGATTTCCAGTTAATACAGTGACAATGCGATAATTAATTTTAAGTATATGTTTCCATTTATTGTGTTAAATCATCAAAGAATCTGAAGTTATTTTACACAAAATATAAATAATCGATATAAGTTTTATACTAACAAAAAATTTATCCACCTGCATAGGAGGACGATCTTGAGGTAATAATAAATAAAGTGTACTTGAAAATTATGGTGTGTAAATTTATCAGCAATGGTTAATAAGTCATTACAAGCATGAGTATCAGCAAATGCTCGGATACCTAAGCAATTAGATGGATCAAGCTGCTGTTTTAAAAATTCACAACAAACATCTTGAATTTCTGATAATTGTAATAAACAAGCGCATTCGTTTTCAACTTATTTTAGTAAACACTGTACATTCCACTCTTCAATAATAATTTGAGATGTATAACAAAATTCTACCAATGCTTCAACAGCACTTTCATCGATATCCCTTAATGTTACCTAATATCGTTTGATAAAGATAACCAAATATTTAATTACTTCAGTTTGTTGTGATTCAGATAATTCGCCAGTAAACATAGCTTTAAAATAAGGACTACATGCAGATAACACAATTCTATGGGCTAAGATTTATATCTGACAAACAATCAAGGCTACGTCACGTAATTCGCCGTGTTTTCTTAGTTGATTAATGGATTCCAAAGTAATTTTTGGGTGCTTCTCAGAGAAGTAGCATAATTTGTTAAACGTATTAGAATTGAATGCACCCCCAGAACATTGATTTCCAGTAATAATCTTTTTCTCATTTTGTTGCACATCACAATAATTAATAGAAAATGGTTGCATATTTTCTAAATCTATGTTGTTTTCTGTGAAATATTTCCTGAATTAAAAAAAAATTATGAAGGAGAAATAAAATTTCTTACCTATTAATGAAAGAAAAACAGCCAATCAGAAGCATTTAAGGCACCAAAATTATTGGCTAGAACAGCAAATTCCAAATCTCGCAGGCAAATTGAATTACTAATAATTAATTTGAAAGGAATACTAGATGACACATCAAATTCAATTTTTGGTGGGAAGTTTTATTATTAGCTGACTTCTCTTGTGATTAAAGCAATGCACGAAACTATAACATTCAAGTTATAATTCAATTTTCTATAATTGCCAGTGGAAATTAACATCTAAAAAATTCTTTCGCTGGTTCAGATAAGATTGAGAAAATACTAATCTCCCTAAATTAGTTTGCCAATCTAGGAAAATAGATTTTTTCCGAATTATTATTATTATTATTATTATCAGGAAAATTAAATTAGTTTGCCAATCTAGGAAAATAGATTTTTTCCGAATTATTATTATTATTATTATTATTATTATTATCAGGAAAATTAAATTAGTTTGCCAATCTAGGAAAATAGATTTTTCCGAATTATTATTATTATTATTATTATTATTATTATTATTATTATTATTATTATTACTACTATTATTATTATTATTATTGTTATTATCCTTATTATTGTGATCATTAGGAATTATTAGCAGTATTATTATTATCATTATTATTCAAAAAAAAAATCATAATATAATAATTATATATAATAATTAAATATAATAATTATTGTTATTATTGTTATTATTGTTATTGTTATTATTATTATTGTTATTATTATTATTAGTATTATTATTATTATTATTATTGTTATTATTGTTATTATCGTTATTATTGTTATCGGTAGGAATTATTATTATTATTATTATCGGTAGTATTATTATCGTCATTATTATTGTTATTAGTATTAACAGTATTATTTATATTAAGTAGTGTGAGGATGATAGGGGGAGTCGAATAAGGAAATTTCAAAATAAAATATCTCAGATTTAAAATCATTGGCAAAGGCAATAGCTAAAATAGGTAGATAGCAATCCATTTTTATTATTATTAATATTATTATTGTTATTACTGTATGGTAAATTAGACTTATTAAATACATGCAGATTCGAGGTCGAATCTAAATTAAAGGGGGGAGATATGTTGGGGTTCAACAAGAGAGGCACAAAAATGAGGTGAAAATTGACAAAAACGCCAAATTCAAAATAAAAACTTAAAGTACAAAATATTAATTAAAAATCAAAAATTTTAAAAAATGAATATTTTCTGGGGAAAACTGGTATGGGCGGATGCTAAATAATGAGACGAGTTCAGCTATAATAAAATAAAATCAATGGGGGGTCCCTAAAAGGAATAAATTACAAAAAACAAAAATTAATTAAAAATTAATTAACTAATGGAAAAACCCGAGCTAATGGAAACCCGAGCTAATGGAGAACCCGAGCTAATGGGAAACCCGATACAATGGAAAACCCGAGCGAATTGAGAAATCCAATTTTAGGAAGGCAATTAATTTAGCCGGAGAAATCCAATTTTGGGAAGGCAATTAATTTAGCCGGATAAAAAGTAATAAGCGCCGTCAAAGAAAATGAACAAATTCCCTTCAATTAAATTAGACCTCCAAGAGGAAGCCCGGGGAAAATAAAACCAAAAATAATTGGCAAAAATAAAGTCAATTACCAAGCGAGTATAAAAGCAACTGGCAAGAAAAACAAAATGCCAGTTGGTCGAAGAACGAAAATAGAAGTTTGACGAGAGCGAAAAAGGAAATATTAAAGTTAGTAGAAATTAAACCA
Organism: Schmidtea polychroa; assembly: GCA_959609185.1. Classification (NCBI taxonomy): domain Eukaryota; kingdom Metazoa; phylum Platyhelminthes; order Tricladida; family Dugesiidae; genus Schmidtea; species Schmidtea polychroa. Next base: position 14,463 of record CAUHTR010002758.1, on the reverse strand, counting down.
TTTAAAAGATCGAACGTACCAGAAAGGGATATCTCCCGTTGGAAGATCTACCCTTGCGTGAGATTTGTTGTAAATTGAAAAGTGCAGACAAAACCTGATTGTATCAAGTGTGAGTGAACTAATACAAGTGTAAAAGTGTAACTGCATCAGTGTCAATAAAGATTTTGTGTTGGGTTATTTATTTATTTGGAAAAGAACACAAAGGAGTCAGACCGTAGTACCGACTTGCATTAAAAACCCAACATTATCCTTATTAAGTGTTATAAATTTAATAAATTTAATTTTAATTTAATAACTCACTATAATTGTCACTGTTTGATTGTCATCGCCGACTCCGCTCTATCATTGCCATAGTGAGTCGGAACTTCGATTATGTTTTTAGGTAAAGCATTATAGAGTTCAGCTCCATTTGATCCATTCAGAATTACATTGAATCCATTGCAGCAACAATCTTTGCCTTGATTGTAAAACGTAGACACAATTTCTGGTGAATTTTCATCGAATAAATTACTAATTAAAAACGACTGGACAGTTACAGTTTTATCACAAACATATAGAAATTCATCTTTGGATAATGGATCAACTATCTACTTAAAGTCAATAATTTCTGAAATTTCAACTGATTTGAATATATTAAATTTCATTTGATCAAAATTTAATTTCCATACGATTACATAACCACATAAATCCCCACTTACATGGAATGAGTTAGTTTCGTTGATGCTTAATTTCGTTATTGATTCTGAATGTCCATAAAATATATCGATTTGTTTACCATCTTCTAAACTCAATGAAATTAGAGTATCATCCATTCCACCAGTGAATGCAACTCTCGATTTATTGTCACAAACTAATGACAAAAATACATTCGAATGACCGCTCAAAACAAATTTTGAATCTTTTTATGGAAAAATTTCTTAAAATTCGTCCTTATCAAGATCTGTTTCACATTCTCATATAATTTCGAAATAATCACGCAAAGTGAATTTAAAATCTTTATTTTCAAAAACAATACCACAATTCAAAATAATAATCTTTTTAAACAAAACTTCGAACAATCACATACATGAATCCAAATATATATCAAATAAAAATTCGAAAGTAAAAGTTCCAAAAAGTCGACAATATAATTCCAACAACTCGACTTACTCAATTAACATACCTAATTTTAAAATAACATTTTTCGCGTCTTGTGTGCCCACACCTGAAAAATCCAAATTTTGAGAAAAAAACGCACACAAACTCAGGATTTACCAAATTATATAAAATATAAAATTTTTTAATTATAAATATCATTTTTCAAGATATATATTCTAAATAAAAATGCAATTAAACAATACAACTCAGACTAAACACTCCTAGCCATTTTAATTTTTTGAAAATTTTTTAATTTTTAAATAAAGGTAAAATTCATATTCTTTGTTAAAACGGCTGCGACTTTTAGGGGTTGAGTCTGAGTTAGACAGCTCACTTCTATCTACTAATACACAATCTTATGTATAAAATAAAACTAATACACATTACTAGAAGATACTAGAAAATACTAACTACGCCAAGTTGGTTTTGCAACTGCCCTTATTGTGGGTAAAATACAATAATCACAAATACCCAAGAAGCTATTGATATTAACACTTTTCTATGAAGTAAAACGGAAACTGATTTCAGAAAGCAATTTTCTCCAAAGCTACTCTTTGTACGATATTTCTACTGTGTTTCACATTTAAGGTGGCCGTTTAATTGTAATTACATTCTGAGCCAGATTTCCACTTTATCTTACACGAATCGAATAATAAATAGTTTAAGAGTGAATATTTTGAGGTAAATAATTGTAGCGTTAGAAGTGCTAATTCTGTAAGCCTTGAAGGAAGAGCGAGGATCGAAAAATTATACACTTAAATTTGTTTTAATCATGACTAAATCAATTTCATTCCCGTTTGTAACACAAATTTTCCACATTGTCTTTTTCTATGTCAAATATTCTTGTTAATATTTTGGAAAGAAGAACTCAATTTGTATTGAGAAAAATAAAATACACAGAAATTATTTATAATCAACAAAATAACTTTTAAAATTCAATTTAAAAAAATTATTGTATATTACACATAGATCACAAACAACATTAAAACAAAATAAAAATATTATCAGTTTATATTGAAAGTATTATATTTTATGCCAAATGAATATCTGGCTTTAGTAAGGATTGAATCTCTTGCCCCCACGATAATGTCCAGAAGAAAATCCTCTATTTCTCGAATTTAATACATTTGGATTCGTGTTACGTCTTGATCCGGGATATGTTGGTTTCAATGAAACTTTTGTTACTCCCATTTCACGACTGCGATTAATAATTCGATTATTCTTCGTGATTCCATGAATATTGGTTCTTTTTGGTGTGATTTTAATCTTTCTATTTTTAAATTCTGAATCATCGAGCATTTTACTTATTTTGACAGTTTCAACATTGTCGAACTCAATGTAAGCATAACCTTTAGAACGGTTGTTATGCTTGTTAATAGGGATGGTGATTTTATTAATTACTCCACATCCCTTGAAATGTTTTCCTAACTCTTCTGTGGTTGCACTATAATCAACATTACTGACATGAATGGATCTGGTGTCCATTTCTACTCGTTTTTCGTCGGAAAGAGGTGCTGGATAAGAGGAAATGTTATTGGAGTTTAAGTAAGTTTTTGAAATATGTCTTTCTAAGAGTTCATCTTCTGAAATAGAATCAACAAAGTTTAGAGATTCATAATTATCATTCAAGATCACATTTTCCAAACATTCATTAATTTGATTTGAATTAGTTCCAATTGACATGTTTTATTATTTTGATTATTATTTATGTTTTAATTAATTATATTTTTCAAACAAAATAAATATAAAAAGATGATAAAAATTATCAATTTGTAAAAATTTTTAAAATTTTAATAAATTAATTCTTTAAAATAATTGGAAATAAAAATTTGCATAAATATTCGGTGATTTGGTGCATTTTTTGATATTCTGCCAAATTTAAATAGATTCAATTCGGTTTTGTTGTTTTGATAAAATAAAATATTATTATTAATTTATTTATCATTGTCATTTAAAACGATAAATAATATTAATTTTTAAAAAATTTTAACCTTAAATTTATTAATAAAATTTAATTAAATAAAAATTTAAATAATTTAAAAATAAAATCTTTCTGAATAATTTTAATTTAATAACTCATAATCATTGTCACAATATTTTTGTTATATATGATTCGGCATTTATCAAATGATATTCTGAATCTTTAATCTAGCATAATATAATAAACTGAATATTTGGTAAATTGCGGACTGATCCCTGATGTTTAAAATGAGATACAAAAAATGAGAATGATTGCCAATGAGAAAACAGTCAAATATGATGTTGATAGAATCAAATTTTAATTAAATGAAGCATTATTCAAGGGAAATACAGGTGATATTAACGATAAGTTAAATAATATTTAAAATTTAGAACTTGAATTGGGAGATAAATTAAAAATGTTAGGTTGTGTCAGACCCAATGTGGATTGTTAAAATGAATATAGTGAAATGATAAAAACGCTTATTCCAAAATTTGGACAAGAATTTAGAGAAAAAAGAGCTTATATTGACCCATTCATAATAATACTAAAGATAAATGGACAAGGAGTAGAATGTACAAACGATGTACGTAAGAGAGTAAAATACAAGGAGAGCAGCAGAAATTATGGGCAATGATGGAATAATTGTGTTGATGTATAAAGGTTTTGAGTTAGATTATGATGAGTATTTATTTGAGTATGGAAGTATACCACAAAAGCTCGATGAAAATAGATTTTTGACAAATCAGGAACCGTCGCAAATGTTAATTAATGATATAGTTGCGGTGAAAAAAGTTGAATTAGCGGAAGTAGATGAAAGTTTTAAACTGGAATTACCAAATGAGGAAAATTGAGATAATAGATAAAAATGATGAGACAAACGATGAACGAGAAAAGAGAAAAGATGATAGAGAAAATGAAGCTGAAGAAATTATTGTTGAAAATGAGATGAAAACTGAAATTAAAAATGAGTCATATATGACAAAGATGACGGGTAATAATGATATAAAAGAAAGTCAATGCAAAAATTTGTATGAAATGAGATAAAGAGATTCCAAGAGGAGAGAGATCAGAATAACTCAGATAAAACTGAGAAAGTTGTACAGGCTCTAGTAAATGAACTATACGGTGAATAAAAAGAGAAATTACAAGTATAGAAATGTGAGGAAAATCGCAAAGAAAATAAAAGAGATTTTGTGTAGTGTTGAGACAAGTAAAAGAAGATATAGAGTTTTGCGATGATTGGGCTATAACCGCGATGAAGACAATAGAAATGTATAGAGATATGGTACTAAAAATTATGAGTTATATTTTGTTAGAAATTACATTATTCGATTTTTGAGAATTGATGACAGTAACAATTCTATCTGCTACTATCAATATTCTGAGACATGGGTGTAGTAAGACATTATTTCATTGCATGCTATTGATATCGTAGTATTTCTTTTCTTGATACTTTTATTATTTAGGATCAAAATGACTAAGTGATTTTGTATTGTGATAAGTCGTGTTCTAAATTTAAATTATCTTTTCTCTGATTTGATTGTCTCAGCGGTTACACTACTGATGGGAATTGGAAATGGCAATAAAAGGATTGGGAAATAAAAGAATGACAAAACGAAAACTCAATAAAGAAGCAGAAACACAAACGGCGACTGAGGAAACTCCGGAGAAGAAAACAATCATCATCGATGGAGAGAAATGGGAGCTCCAGAGAGAGAATAAAACAGAAAAAATTTATTTCCTCAATAAAATTTATTTTTCCCAATATGTGTTTTGTTTTGCATATCGAAATTTCATTTGAATTGTAATATAGGTGTATAGGAATAATAATAGTGATGAGAAAATCCAAATAAATGTTTACTAATGGATGCCAAAATAATAATAAAAATCCAAATAAAATGTATATTAATTAAACAATGAAGTAAAAAATCAAAATAGAATGTAGAATACTAATTATGAGGAAGTTTTATGATGAAGAAATTTTTAAATTGAAAATTTTAAAAATTAAATTTTAGATTAATTTTTAAAAAAAAATAAGAAGATATTTTAATTAAAAATATCTTCGTAGAAAATTTGTTTAAATAAGAAAGTTTAAAGAAGATATAATTTGATACTGATATTTACTGAAATAAAATTTATGGAAACAAAAACTGATTTTAATGTTTTACAGGATGAACCTCCTAATACTAATAATTAATTAAATAGTATGAAATGGGAATATAAATTACCAATTGGTGTAGTGCTTACACAACTAAAGAACGGCAAACCTCAGATACTAGAACTCTATTCACAAAAGATTGAGCTCTGCACCAATAGTACATATGTTACTGCACATTTTTCATTTAAATTTTTTTTAGACTTTTGATTTGTTTATTCAAAATTTGACTTCAAATTGGAGCCAAAAATTTTGAAATGTTGTGTAATTTTATTCTGGTTAACAGACAAATTTTGTTTTAATTTTAAAATTTTGTTACCCTTCGATAAAATATTAGAAATTTAGAAAGGGTTTTGAACTAGGAATCCATGGCTCAATTATATTGATTTTTGTCGATATCGATGAAGGGTTAAATTTTATATTCATTCTATTGTTGAGCACAAGTACTCAAATTTAAAAATAAACGGTTCTGAAAATAGTGTGTAAATTACAACATTTAAAAATGTTTCAAAGCCAAATATAAAACAAATTTGAAGTTGACCATTGATTTATGATATAGTCCAATCTCAAAAGACTTTAAATCAAAAGATGCAGAATTTAATTACAATGCATTTTTCTGGTTACAAAATTTTGACCAGACAAATAATTTTGGCTGAATGCCATGTTTTAGAGTCATACGAATTCAAGTGATCCACAAGTTGTTTCGTTTCTTTTAATTATAAAATAATAATCATACGAATGCGTTAGAATATATATCTAATTAATGTATAATAAATAAAATCATATTATATATATATATATATATATATATATATATATATATATATATATATATATATATATATATATATATTAGGATTCTCATCAGTGAGAACCTTAACATCCGTTTTCAAATCACTAAATAAGTCCATAAATTTTATTTAATAAATTATATACTCAAAAACTTGTCTCTTCTTATTTTTGTTATTTAAACAAATTTCAGTTTTTCTTAAAATATTTTTTAAAAATGATAAATTTCAGTCTTCTTTTTAAAATATTTTTCAATAAAAATATATTTTAAATTTAACAAAATTTGTAATTAATCTTAAAGAATATTTCAACTTCCTCATAATATATACATGAATTTTTGTTAAATTTTTAATAACTAAAATAATATATGACCCGTATATTTATGTTTTCAAAAAATAAATTCAATTGTGACCCCCTTGTCAAAAAGCTCACTAATAATTGTAGTTTTTTTTCTTTGCAAATAGATGAAAGCACAGATATCGAAAATAATGCAAATCTAATGTTTTATCAGATATATTGACGAGGACACCATACAAGAAAATTTTTTGTTTTGTAAAAGGCTATCGGCAAAAACGACTTCAGATGAGATTTTCTTAAGGCTACCAATGATTTTGTCACTAGTCACGATATTGATTGGATTAAGTGTGTTGGTCAAAGTAGTGACGGGGCACGTGCAATGGCAGTCTGTCATAAACGGTTTTTTAAACAAATTCAAGAATTAGCAATTAATTCTGTTGTCGGTAAAACTCATGCCTTTAAATTTAGACATGACTTTGGAAGAATGTGTCAAGTTTGTAAACTACATAAAATCTCGTCCATTAAATAGATTTTTTATCGAATTATGCAAGGAAATGGGGAGTGATCATAAACACCTCCTTTTCTATTGTAATTCACGATGACTTTCAAAGGGAAACGTTTTAAAACTTCTGTTTGAGCTAAAAGACGAATCCTTGGTATTTCTGAATGAACACCCACTATCTAAAAAAGATGCTATTTTTCCATTTAAGAATAGATTCCACGATTTCGAGTGGTCAAAAAAAGTAGCTTATTTTTGCGACATAAATGCTACATAAAATAAATGAATTTAAATTTGCAAGGCTTCGGTTTAAATATTTTCAAAGTATCGGAAAAAGTCGCTGCAATAATTAAAAAAATGTTTCTGTGCAAACAACGACTTTCAAATGGAAATTTTAAATCTTTTGAAACATTACGTAAATTTATTGAAACCCATTCAAACAACGATGAAAGATTTGCATATTAAAACAATATCAGTTTCAATTCAAGAACATCTTTTGGATCTAATAAATAGTTTTAAAGACTACTTTCCGGATATTACTTCAAATAATATGTGGATTAAAGATCCTTTTTCTGTCGAAATTAAAAAGGAAGAAATGCTTAATCTTAGTGATATAATAAATATAAACAATATATGTAGTGTGGTGTTAATTTTTTCTATTATGAAATTGTTATTAGGATTTGTAATGTATTGTTATTTTTATTATAATTATGTATAATATATAAAAATATAAAAAAACTAAATAATTTAATTATTACTATTGAGCAGTGCTTTTCAAATTTTTTTGTATCGCGGACCGGTTTTTTTTTCCTAATCCAAAAACATAAATTTTAATTGGTGGTAATATTTATTTAAAAAATTAACAAATAAATAAAATAAAAAAATTATTAACGAATACACTAATGTGACGGATGTGTCTATGTTATTGTAAATATTTTAACGCTTAAAAATAAAATAAAATTTACAAAAATGTTCTTCAGATCTGTGCAGACCACCACTTTGAGAAGCACCACTATAGAGAAATAAAAAAATACAAAATATTAAAAAAATCAATCCAAATTAAATATGCAAAGCTATAAGAAAATTTAAAACCATTTGTTAAACGTAAAACTTCAAATATAGGAAAACATCTTAGTTTGGGATATTAAAACGAGTTCCAGGAGAATTTCCCGAGATTCCCTATAACAAGACCTAAAAGAAATTATTCATAATCATTTCCAGTTAACAAAATCTTAGCTGCCAATTAAATTTTGAGAACAGAAAAGTGCGTATTATTTTTCTATAATTAATAAAAGTTTCAAGTTTATTATCGTTTATCCTTTTTACATTTTTTTATTTCGATATTTGATATTTGTACACACAAACACCCCAGCTGTCCTGAGATATTTTTAAAGGTGACTCAGCTGGGCCCTACAAAATTTCCTTTTATATAGCACAAATAAATAACACAATAATCATAACAATAAACGATTAACCATCCCTAATATATAGAGAATTCTATAACCTAACAATATAAATTATTTATATTAGGCTACATAAAATAAGTATAAATACTGATAAAAAAACAGTTATTAATAAAAATTAGCAACTTGATCCTGTTTTCTAGAGTCAATCTCAAGGAAGCCTCAAATAGAAACAGACATCGCTCTACAGTAATATTTTTTGTACGAATAATAAAACATAAATACATAACATAAAACAAGAATATAATAGCATGTATTTGGGAATAAAGGTTTTATTGAGGTAATCAAGAAATAAATTATAAAAAAGCTATTGATTTCGTTGTAAATTTTATTTAATAAATCTTTATTAAGACAATGACTTGTTTTAGTATATTGATTTCAACAAGGATAATTGTAACAACCAAACTTTTTCAAGTTTATCATGAATTTGATTTTACATATCACAAATTTCTCCGGAGAGCTTCGTTTGCAATAAAATAGCACGAACAATATTGAAACCAACGTGAGCACCAGATGTAGTAAAAATAGCCCCAATTGAACGCGGGAATGCATTTAAAACCAAAAAGGTTTAAACACCTGATGGAATTTAATTAAACACTTAAATGTGAGCAAGAATAAAATAATTAGTGAAAGTTTTTCATATTGTGAATGAAGAAAATATAAAATATGAAGTCATATGACGGGTAACATTGTAATACTGAGACAATATTATGTTGAATTGAGAAAGTTCAAAAAATCGATCATCAAATTCATACGCCAATTAGACAACCCTTCTGAGCTCCATCTCTTCGAAATCTATTTTATTCTTTAGCCTATCTATTTTCTGTTGGGTTTTCAACAAATAATAACAAACATAAAGAATGACGATGAAGTTCTAAGCAAGTTGTGAATGTCAGATGAGCCCCATTTTCATCACATAAGTTACGTGATTAAGCAGAACTACCTTATTCACACCCTTTACACACTAGTAAGGTGACAGTATAGTGTGCTGAATCATCGGAAGAATCGAGACCATCTGTTCCGTTACCAGCCTCCAAAATTCAGCCTTGATTTGGACGCCCGGAACTTTAGACTATGTTCTTTTCTAATTTCTCAGTGAATTTAAAAATCCATATCGTTGTGGTTTGGAAAGTTTTTATTGTGTTCATTTGCTCACTAATTGTAATAATTATTTGTCGCTATTATTAGTTTACGGTTATATAATGGCTTTCTATGGTTACAAACACTAATGAGTTTTCATTTCAGACGTGACCCTGTCCAATTTTCGGGGGAGATTATCAGGAGAAAATTTATCAGGGAATTTTACGATAGCCAAGTGCTCCCTGTCAACAAATATATGAGGGAAAATTCATCAACGAAGGACTCAATCTCTTATCCGAATGAAAAATTCTGGGGGGCCCGATGATAGATGTAATAATATTATTTTATTTTATATCAAAAATTTAAATTTTGGAGTTGTAGATCTCGAAATTACCCAAATCAGTGCACAAAATTTCCACATTAAACAATGATTTTTAATAAAAAATATTTTATTGAGTAAGATTTTGAATGAAAGGAGTCATCGGCTTCAATGTTTGATCCTAGAAGAGTTAGTTCGTCATTGAATCGTTTATAATTATAATTTTATAAAAATTTTATAAATTATAATTTTTATCATTATAATTTTTTATAAAAAATTGATTTTTTTGTCTATTTTGTGATTTTTGTATTCGCAGAAATAATATTAATAATCTTAGCAAAAATATTAGTAGCTCAATTGGACATTATGAACAAAATTCAAACTTTCAATTGATGAACGGAAAGCTAAACTACATATATTAAAAGTCAGTCTGTATACCGGATAAAACGTTGTACTGGTCATATAATTCAAGTATAATTATATTCACAATAAAGTAAAATTTTTATCAATTAAATTATTAATTAATTATTTACAAAAGAGAAAAAGATTGCGCTAAAAAAATGAGCTACGATAGAAAGATCGAAACTAAAAATTTACGATCAATTGCAGAATCGATTCAATTAATCATGAATATCGTTGTCAAGCGGATTAGTAGAGAATCACTGCCACAATAAATTGGATTATATGAAGTTTAAAGTTGAATTATTCGAAACTTCACAAACGTATTTCACAAGCAAGTAGCTCAGTTTATCCAATATTTTTCAAATTAAATTGTAATGACATTGGCACAATTATTTGCATATACCAAAAAATATTTCAATTCTAATGGAAAATTTTGCATTTTAAAATATACAAAGTTTAGAAAGAAAAATTTGGATAAACTAAAAAATTGCCCTCCAATGTGCAATTTTTAAGTTGATTACAATTTAAAAATTAACTGATTTTTGACAACTTTATCAAATAATTTTTTTCATTTAAACCAGTGTTGTCCAAACTGTGTGCCATGGCGGGGTGCCCAGGTGTGCCGTGAAATTTTTTTTAAAAAAGTCAAAAACCTTGTTTTTCCAAACAACTTAATAAAAGGAAATTGAATATTTCAACAGTTATTTCAAATTTAAATGTTAATCAGTCAATTAAGTGCGAAATTTATTTGCTTACAATCATATTTATATTTCTTACTAGAAATATTGACTATCTAAAATACGTAAGCAGCTTAATTATGTTTATTTAGAATCTTAAATATTAAATAATAATATTTTTTAGTTTATAAGTTTTTCATTTCTTATTAAAAGATTAGTAAAAGTGCAATAAAAAATTGCAAATAAAGCAAAAGAAAATTTAGGTGTGCCGCGAAAATTTTTAATTCAGCCAAGTGTGCCGTGGCTCAAAAAAGTTTGGACAGCACTGGTTTAAACCTTATTATTAAGGTCTGTTTTTAGAAATCTAATTTTAAAATTAATTTTAAAAGTTACAGTAACTTGAAATTATTGTTTACTGACAATGATTGAGGCCAAAAAGATAAATATGTCTGAAAGTGTATGAATTCCATTTTTAGTAAATTTGAAACTACAAAAACTGTCAAATCAGGTTCCTGTTTAGCAAAATTTGATTTATACCTTAAAACTTGTTTGTTAATACTGTGGTGCTGGTTTTCTAATCACTCGAATAATTAAATTTTTTAATCTTTTAAGATCCAGAATTGCATTATTGTTTAATTTTGAAAATAAAAACTGGGTGGTGAATGTATTATCTTACAAATTAAGATACATGCCTAAAAATCATCGGGGAAGGTCCAGCAGTGATGAAATATGGGTCTTTGGTATGGTTGATACAAATTATATTCCTAGTAAAGGATATGTATGTATCGTACCAGATAGATCTCAAAAGACCCTATTACCAATAATTAACCAAATGTGTGCCTGGATCTATTGTATGATCTGATGAATGGAAAGCATATCAAAAGAAATGAAAATTTGGCCTATTCAACAGTAAACCAAAAAACACAGTTTATTAACTAAGAAACAGGAACGCATACACAAGCCATTTAAAGTTACTGGGCAAAACAAAAAATAAGAATTAAATCTATGAAGGGGGTTGAAAAAGAAATTTGCCATTGTATTTAGGAAAGTGAATGTTTAAAGACAATATTCTTTAAAAATAAGAATTAAATCTATGAAGGGGGTTGAAAAAGAAATTTGCCATTGTATTTAGGAAAGTGAATGTTTAAAGACAATATTCTTAAAAATGATTCTAATGAAGTTTTAAAAATTTTTCGTTAAGATTAATAAAATACATACATTTTATTTTTTAGGGGGTAATTTTTAGTTGTTTAATTTTTGGGGAGAATTCTTTAGTTGATCCAAAAATTTTAATTTACCGCTTATATTAACGACATCATAAGCCATAAAACTTTTCAAAACCAAAAAATTTGTCGCTTTGAGTATTTGGGGGTAGATGGCGCGTTTTAACTTCATGGTTGTAAAATTACTAAATAGAATTGTTGAAGATATTTGCGCAATTTACTGTTGATAGTCTTAGAAATTTAGTTTAGAAAAATGGTTTTAAATTATTAATTATTATAATTAACCTTTAGGTTCTCATTTCTTTATATTTAACTTTTAATTATTATGTTTGTATTTTTATGATAAATTTAAAATTTATTTAATTTATCCTGCCATTATTCTATTGTTGAAAAGAATGTCTGCTAAAACATGCAATGGTGTACTCTAGGGTTTAAAGCTTATTACTCATCATATGTGCAGAAATATATCCGGAGGTCTGATGACAATACAAATGATAAGTTTTAGTTGCATGCATTCTGGTGATCTAATATGAAAGTGCGGATGACTCAAGTACTAGTTTTATAATTGTTTTATCTTCCGAAAGTAGAAAGTCTTTGGGTTTCAAAGTTTTCTAGATTCTTGATAACACTTGTACCGATTGCAAGGAATTGAATCACCGAAACGTTAAAATTGTTTTTCGTCTTCTTAACTACACTTCACCAATAGACCAAGCAGTCTTCGAAACTTGAAATATGTACAGCATACACCAGATTTTCAAGAACTATTTTTATATATAAAAAATCATTATGAAGGTAAAGAATTTTCTATTCTAGATTGTATTAGAACTGTGTCATCAGATTGTGATTTCATGAAACCATAAACACTTAAAGCTTGTTGGAAACGCATATTACCTCAAATGGCTTTGTTAAATTTTTGTAAATGTTATAACATGAATTTGTTGAGCCTAGCCAATTCAATGGTAAAATCTGTTGTGGGACAGTTAGGGTACTTATATGTACGTGTTTGAAATGTTGGTATGCGTATGTTCGCTAATATGAAAAATAACTTTTAAAGCTTTTATTCAAACTAGTTCAAAAATATAGAAAAATCTCACTGTTGAAAAAATTCATCAGATTCTTTGAGTCATGTCTTCTTCCCTTCCTTTCGTTAAATCAGTTCCGTTCTTTTAATTATTTTTAATCTTTCGGTTTTTCATTGATTACTGATCTTTATAGTAACTGTTTTACTACAGAGATTATTTTCTTTTATCCAAGGGAGGGGCCACAATAAAAATTAACAAAAATTATATTACAAGCTCAAACAGAAAATTACTATTCACTATTAGTTATATATATATATATATATATATATATATATATATATATATATATATATATATATATATATATATATATATATATATATATATATATATATATATATATATATATATATATATATATAGTAAACATAGTTTCTCGTTTAAACTTCGAAGAAATTACAGATATAAACTACGAAGATGTAGAAAAACTACTTCTGTCATAAATCTGGGGAAAAAGGAATTAATTATTTCATCCATCTCAAATGCGTTGATGGTTGTAAATACGGATAACGAATCCGTGGCAAAATACAGTTTGTGAAAAGTTCTAGATTAGGTCAAGATTTACTCAAAATAATCCCCTCGACCTTGCGCAGTGCAACATCAAAAAGAGAATTAACAAATTGTTAAGCTATACATAAAGAGATTTTGGTAGAATATCAAAATTAAATTCAAAGCCAAAACGAAAATTTGAATTTGATCAAAGATTTCAAAACTTTGATGATATTTTCAGCATGTCTTTTATTCTGGATTGTAAACTATAAGCCTGAATTAATTGAATTACAATCTAATAATATTCCTAAACAGCTATTCTGCAATCTCTAATGACATATCCAATTTAGATTCAAACAATGACAATAGCCAATCATTTACCAATATATTGTTTTATTTGAAAAAGTAGTATAATGTGTCCTGTTTGCCCCTCATTTGATTATCACGCGGCCTGCTGATTACAGTGTGAGATAAATTCATGGGTTGACAGTACAAATGGGTTTTTGTTTTAATAAATCATTTTTAATAAATATTTACTTTCTAGGAATTTTTGAAATATATTAAAATATTATTGATTTGTTTTAATAATTTATTTTGGCGGTAAGTTATATATATATATATATATATATATATATATATATATATATATATATATATATATATATATATATATATATATAATATATATATATATATATATATATATATATATATATATATATATATATATATATATATATATATATATATATATATATATATATATATATAATATATATATATATATATATATATATATATATATATATATATATATATATATATAATTAGTTTTATCAGTACAACTTTTATTTCTTTGTTCACCTTTGACTTGTTAGCTTTTGGCAT
>CAUHTR010002756.1:0-54585 GCA_959609185.1 Schmidtea polychroa | reverse complement strand
TTTGACCATCCATAAAAACCTTCAAAATGATTTTTGCAATACCTTGGATCATCAAAATAAACATTCGAATACCCTATGAAAAACTCTTCGAAATGAGCAATTGGTCACCAAAATACTTGATCAGAAACTCTCAATAATCAACTTTGAGATTATTTTTCGATTCTTAAAAGTTGTTGAAATATCCCTTATTTATTGCCATTACACACAGTCACTTTTTCCTCTCACAAAGTATTAATTAATAAAAACAATATAGAATGTGTGTTTTTAACTTACTTTGGCCCAACGGTCTTATACATTAAAAGTAGATTAATTAAACTATATAGAATATGTCTTTGTCCTAGCGGGTCCATGGTTTTAAAGTCGATTTTAGATACATAATTTTCGATTCTTAAAAGTTTATGAACTATCCCTTATTTATTGACAATTACACACAGGCGGGCGCACAATAGGTTTTCTACCCCAAAGTGTGTGTATGACTTATATATTAATTAAACTTTATAGTATTTGTGTCTTTGTCCCAGCGGGCCCATGGTTTTAAAGTCAATTAATTAAACTATATAGAATGTATTGTGTGTATTATTTAAACTATATAATGTGTGTGCGTGACTTATACTATATAGATTATGTATTTGTCCTTGCGAGCCCAAGGTTTTAAAGTCTATTCTAGATACATAATTTTCAATTCTTAAAAGTTAGAGAATTATCCCTTACTTATTGACAGCCCATTACACACAGTCACTTTTTCTTACCCCATAATTAATAATAAAACTATATAATATGTGTGCGCGTGACTTATATATTAATTGTTGGGCTGGAACCGAGAATTGAGAGTTTGTTTTAATGAATCGGAAATACATAACATAAAAACCGCACCAAGTTGAATTAAAATCTATGATCATACACCAAATAACACAAAATAAAGTACATAACACATTGAGGATAAATAAAACACGTATAATAAAATAAAGGAACGCAAGAAGTTGCTATCACCAACACAGCTAAGAGAAAAATAACGCATGCTGGAAATCTGCCCACTAAAAAACTAAAAGAATAATAAATAAAATAATATTTGATAATAAATTAATTAATAATATGAAAAAAAAATTTTAGAATGATTATTGGTAGTATTTACATACGAAAGACCATAATCGAATTAATTAGGGATATTATAGCTCGCATTTACATATGAAGGAGCTATGACAATGAATACATACGTTAAGAAAAGGAACAGGAAAAATTTATTTAAAAATTAAATGAAATAAAATAAAGAAATAAATAAACTTAAAAATTGAAACTAAAGAAATTCCAGTAGAACTGTTAAAATAATAAAAATTAAAATTAAATTATTGGAAATTATGTAAATTATAAAATTTTATAAAATTAAATCGTTAAAAATAATGAAAATTAAAATAAAATTAGTTAACATTATGTAAATTATAAAGTTTATAGAATTAAATGGTTAAAATTAAGGAAAATTAAAATAAAATTAGCAAAAATTATTTAAATTATAAAATATACAAAATTAAATTGTTGAAATTAATAAAGAATAAATTAATTAATTAAATAAATCAATTAAATTAAAAATAAATAATTACACACACTCATAGCATGGATAAAATTATAAATTTTGATATTTCTATGAATTGAGTAGTTATTAACAATAAAAATTGTGTAAAAGTGATTTAGCAGGTTTTCCGAACTTTATTTATGATAAAGTGAATCGTAGACCTAAGGTGGATATTTGTAAAGAAAATAAAATTAAGATAGTGTTTGCTAGATACGAGGGCTAAAATAAATGTTATTAGTGAGAATTTTAATGAAAGATTGAACATGTAGATAACATAAGAAAAGCTAACATGAAAATCATTTGCGCAAACAAAAGTAACCTTCTAATTTGTGGGACAATAATAATAAATGTACGACTAGAAGGAATGGAACAAGTTTTTAGGTTTTTTATGACAAACTGAATTGATCATAGTATCATTGGTGGAGTAGAAATGATGAGTTATTTTAATATTAAATGATAAGTAAGTCCCATAGATAAAGTACCTGAAATAATGAGTTAGGGGCAGGAACAAGTGATTGCATATTGACCAGAGGCGATGAACAAACATGAAATTGGATATTGAATTACCAGAGAAGATTTGCTTGCTATTTATCACTTTAGTCAGGACTTTAAGCACCATTTATATTAAAAAGGAGTCACGTTAAGTAATGCCCATAAAGCGATAACATTTATCATTAAGACAAAGAAACCCATTACTGCCCAATTCCAAATATGAATAAATTATTTACGAATTATTGTACTAGACGCAATCAGTGTCAGACTATTCACGAAGACATAAAATCTGAAAAGAATTATAAAGATGTTAGCAATTGATGATTGAAAATGAATAATTGTTGATCAGTGATTTACATCGAGAAAGGTGGAAAAACACAGGGAAAATTTAAATCCTAATATTAGGAAAACTGTGTTGAATGCCTAAAGTAACAAAAATTTAAGGGAAAACCAAGGAAAAGAAAGACGAAGGAATAAGTAAAAAAAAGTATTGTTAATCAGTGATTTACATAGAGAGTTGTGTCATGCCAGGATGAGAAAAACATAAGCATAAGCAAGGAAAAATTTAAATCTTAATTTTAATCAAAATATTGTCAAAATAGTGTGGAAAACTGAGTTGAATGCAAAAAGCGGAAAACATGCAGTTTTTAAAGATATATAAATAAACAAAATAAGGAAGCAACCAAGATCAGAGCTTATTTATGATGTTTGATGGTTCTTTTAGACTGTTGGAATGTGTGTGTGTGTGTGTTGTATTCTGTATCAATAATTTGTAAACTGGACTAAAATAACACTCAGTTTGTTGAAAATTATTGTAATTATTACTATTGATATAATTATTATTAATAGTATAATAATAATAATAATAATAATTATTATTATTATTATTATTATTATTATTATTATTATTATTATTATTATTATAAAATTAAATGATTTTGCTGCGAATAATATATTTAATACAAATGAAAAAAAGTTGATTTTCATTAAAAGATTATTTGAAAAACAATTAAAAAGTTAAAAAGATTTTCCGTTTCAAATCACAGAACAAATAGATCAAAATAATATTTTGTTAAAACTAATGAAAAACTAAGAATGATAAAACCAATAATAATATTAATTTTAAAATAATAATTAAATTGACTAAATATAATAATAATAATAATAATAAGGACTATCTTTTAGTCGAAAATTTTTTCATTAAATACATTATTTGCAGCAGAAGGCTTAAATTATCATTTATTGTTTTAAATAATAATAATAATAATAATAATAATAATAATAATAATAATAATAATAATAATAATAATAATAATAATAATAATAATAATAATAATAATAATAATATTATAATTAAATTTATTTTTATTGAATAATATATTTAATACAAATGAAAAAAGTTTATTTTCATTAAAAGATTATTTGAAAAACAATTAAGAAGTTAAAAAGATTTTCCGTTTCAAATCACAGAACAAATAGATCAAAATAATATTAATAAAACAAAAATTATAAAAAGATAAAATTATTTTATTTTTTCTGAACAATTAAAAGTTTATAATATAAAAATTATATAAAGATATAACATAAAATTACAAAAGAGAAATATATTCATAAAATTAAAACCTTTAATAAATATCACGATTCCTTCCAGAAATGCTGACATTTGATGCTCTGCCTGCAAGTTTTTGTTTTTTCGCTTGATTTCGAATCCTATTGACAACTTTCTCGTATGTTTTATTTTCTACAATTTCATTTTTGTCAATCACTTCCTTGGTGCCTTCTAATTCATTGTCATTAGAATCACTGTCATTGTCAGCAGGTCTCTTTCTGTTATTTACTCTCCATTTCGGTCGAATGACATATTCTGTATTTGATGATTTCGGAATAACTACTCTCTGCGATTGGCCTTTAATCTGACTTTCAGCTTCATTGTCAGCAACTTTATTCATATCAACTTTGACTTCTTTGCTTGGAGCTTTTCTTATAACATTCATTGAAATATCTCTTATTTGTTTTTCTTCGATTGTCAAGTTTTGATTAATTGAATTGTTGAAAACTATGCGACTCCATGTGTCAATTAACCTTTTAGCTTTGACTTTATTCTCAATTGTTTCTTCTGGATGTTTGCTGAGGTACATAACTGCTTTACCAATGTTACTTTCTAACAAATCATCTGATGCCAAAGGTGGAAATTCAAGTAAAGCTTCAAGGAAAACCATCCTTATATCTAAAGGAGGAAGAATGTGTTTACCTAAAGGTTGTAACCAAGATGAAATGACAGTTAGAAATTGTGATTGAACAAGAATATTTTTAGTACTCGACATCTGTGTCAATTCAAGGAGTCGCTTTATTTCAGGCATCAAAATGATTTTCTTGACAGCAGGTTTACCGAGAGAGAATAGTTGCTTATCTTCAATAACTGCCAGTTTCATTCTGTTGATTAAATCTGACGCTTTCTTTTCTAAATTATTAATGTATTCAACATTTCTCTGTTTTTTATTCCGTTGTAATTTTGCTTTTCCTTTTGATGATTTAATATTTTATTGAGTAAATCATTTCCTATGGAGTTTCCTTCTGGTAAATTAGTTTTACGAGGACCCCTTTTACAGGAAGCCGTTATTTTATTTTCATCTTTTTTGTCTCCTAATATTTTTCTTTTTGTTTTATTAGTTTCACTTTTACCGACCCTGATCTTTACGGGGTTTTTATTCTTGGGAAGGGTATTATCCCTGATATCGCTGATGTCGCTGATGTCGCTTAGGTCGCTAAGGTCGCTAAGGTCGCTAAGGCCGTCAATGAATGTCTTTTTTGTAGTTTTATTTTCACTTACAAAGGTCTTGACTGATTTAGTTTCTGCTAATTTTGGAGTAGATTTGATATCTTTGTGATGTTTTTCTATTTTAGCATTTTTTCTGTAATCTTCATAAGATTTACAAG
Source organism: Schmidtea polychroa (assembly GCA_959609185.1). Classification (NCBI taxonomy): domain Eukaryota; kingdom Metazoa; phylum Platyhelminthes; order Tricladida; family Dugesiidae; genus Schmidtea; species Schmidtea polychroa. The sequence continues at coordinate 49,589 of CAUHTR010002756.1, read as the reverse complement.
CTTCAGTATTACTATTAATATTAGTTATATCAAGCTTGTTGTTGGCTTTGCCAATCTTTCTAAATGGACTTTCCATGTTTGTCATTTCCCTTTTAACTGTTCTTGTTTGATTTCTGTTCTTGATAAATTTGGTAGGTCTTGTACCTTCCTGAATCACTGATTCACTTCCTGAATCACTTTCACCTAGGAGATCTTTTATTATGTTTGTGACTGATTCTGTTTTAAGCATTTTTGATTATAATAATTAAACTTTAATTATTCATTGAAGACAAATTTTAATTTCGATGATTTATTTGAAGATTTATTGGGTAAATAATAAAATAATTAATTTTAAAATAATTTTAAAATAATTTTAAAATATTAAAAATTATAAATATAAATTTAATTAAAATAAAATTTTTTAAATATAAATAAAAAGTATTTTTAAAAATCTAAAGCTAATTTTTATCTACAGAAGGTGATTGTGAATTCTGAAGACCTAATACATTAATAACCTCTAAAAACAAACTTGAAGTAAAAGATTTTGAAAGAGGAATCCTAAAACGATATTGCAAATTATAAAATTAATTTAAAGAAATTATGAAATCCAAAAAAATATAAATTAAATTAGAAAAATAATTATTTTTTCAAATAAATGGACTTATATAATCACAATAAAATATATATATTAAAATGGACCTAAGTTTTATATGATTTGTCATGAATGAAATATTTGTCATCTCATAACCTCCATACGTATTGCAAGCCATATAGAAATCTTGTGTGAAATTTCAGCTTAACCATAAAAAAGTATGGCGTATTGTCAAACTGGAACTCCTTGCGCATTTCTGACATTTTTTGTCACAATCATCATTTTTCACATTTTCTTAAGTAAACAAATATTTTAAGTAACCTTTTTGTTTAGAATCATTACAGGTCAAACGACATATCTGAGTATGAAATTATTCATGAATATTGTTTGTTTATCCATTAACCTCTTAAGTGGCTATGACGGATATATACGTCATCAACATATGCATTACAAAACGCATAAGACGAATATAAATATATCATAAATATTACTTTTGTTGACATATTATCTTAATAAATATCATCCAATAAGATATTATTTTATTTTTTGTAACACTATGCACAAGACGTATATATACGCTAGCGGATAGCAAAACTCGCCGCTGAGGAGCGCATTTCGTTTGACGAAATAAACCAGTTAAGAGGTTAACAAATTCTTCGATATCCATCTACTCCAGACGTGTTCAACACGTCGCCCTCGGACCGCATGCGGCCTAAAATACTTTCTTCTTTGGCCCAAAGTAAAATTAAAAAAGTAATATTTTTCACATAAAAATCTGAACATTTTACAAGATATATGTATCAGTATATTTACATCATATTTAAATGTTTCATTTACTGAATATAAATGAGCATTTTACATTTGTTTTAATAACATTTACTTTCCTGGAAATTAAGTACTCCAATAGCAGGATATAAGAGTCAAACGGATGGGACACCATTGATCTACACGATTTTGGCATCTCACTGTTTTTCAACAGCGCTATTTTCTGTTTTAGTTTTTCTACATAATGGCATCATCGCCACCAATGTCGACTTTAAAACCTTTACACTGTTTATGGAAAGATTATGGATGCAGACTCATCAAAAACATTAATCGAAAATGCTCAGTGTTCGTTTCTTCTACTTACGTGTAGTCAAATTAACTATCAAAGACAATGGGACCTCCGTTGTAAAATAAATTCTAGTTATTTAGGAGAAAGCACGACTTCCTACAAAACGGAGAGATCATTGCATTAAGAAAGTAATATCGCTGTATAAGAAATGGCAAGATGTCGGCGGAAGGAATTCAGGGAACACAGACAAGCTGAAATTAAAGAAATATTTAATGTAGACCGATGCAACAGTTTCGTGTTACACTGGGATAGCAAGCTATTTCAAGTTTATGCGGCTTAAGTAATATAAATTTTGAGTCCCAAAAATCAGGAAATAAATATTCATTATTATAATTTACAGAAATGATGGAGAATGAAACTATAAAATCTATTAATAGACAAGGAAAATTCACCTCGTTTCCCAATTATCATTTTGTCTGGGTCCAATAATTACATCAACGCACATAATAAAAAAAATTAATTATTAATTATTATTACTTTTTGATCTAGTTTTAAAAGTGAATGTTTTGAAATGATGGTTAATACGCCATTAACTTTTTATATAAAAAGACCATTCAAAGTCCAAAGAAAACTCATTAGCATCAAGAGCAAATGATAAAATCATCATTTATAATTCTTCCAAATGCATCTTTGATATTTCTAATGTTCAATTCATTAATATTTGCATTAATATTTGTATGTATCTTATAATATAATTTATTGATTAATTTTTATATTATACGCAGTTTTTAATCAAATGCAACGCGGTTAGGGTTGCCAACTCCCACAACATCGAGCCCGGGAGATTATAAAATTGCGAACAGTATAACGCTTAAGAAATATTATAACAGGTGTTTTTTCACTTTTTTGGTTTACACATGTTAGTGATATTAACTATATGATGACTAATACCATAAAGATTTAAACAAAACAATTATTTTTACATATTACATTTGACATATTTTACATTTTAAAAGTGAAAAAAACCTGACAGTGACAGACTAATAACGTGGGTAAGAAGAAAAACATAAAATCGCTAGCCACGAACAAACAACTTAAACTTCCTGTAACTGTGAGCAAAAATAAATCTTGACTATCATTATTTTAGAGAAATCAAATAAAGTTAAAACTTCAAAAACTGCACTTTTTTCATGAAACATTGTAAAATATTGTAAAAACGGAAAGACGGGAGATTTACATCTCCCGAGTCATAGTTAACCATGATACAGGAGACGAAAGCCGATTCCGGGAGACTTCCGGTAAAAACGGGAGAGTCGGCAAGCCTAAACGCAGTGTACATGTGAACGTTGTATAAAAACATGAGTCAATGTTATTGTATGATTGGTCATCGTTTCCTATTGGTTTAAATTGATAATTATTACTATGAATGAGTTCCTCATTAAAAATTAAAAATGTTAATGTTAAAATGTTATCAGATTTTAAAATAAATTAAAACAACTAATTAAAATTGAAAATCAAAATAATATTGAGAAATAAATTTGGTTACAAAAAATTTATTGATTGTCTATTTGCATATTTTATTTACTTTTACGCCGTTAAACAAATATAAAAGCTGTCTAAAAAATAATTTTATTAAATCAATAAAGTTTTTATTAAAATGGGAAATTAAAACAAATTTTTGGAAATATCTACAATTAAAACAACTGATTCGGTTTTCCAATTATGTCAATCATTAGTCAGAATCTTAATGGGGATATTCAATTGAATAATAAATTTAATTTTTTGTGGTTTAGCATTAGGTTGCAATCTTTTAAATGACGCTTTTAATAATTATTAATTTAAACTAAGGAGCCGTTCCATCAAAATTGTCGAATGGACTGGAGATTTACTGATATTGTGAGGTCCATGATGAGGTGGGGAATCTTTTCATAAGGAAAAATAGAACGTAATTAGTAGTAGGAATTAAATATTAATAATAATAATAAGTTATTTTTAAGTTATTTTTATAAATAATAATTATATAAATAAATATTACTATAAATAACAACTGCATATAATTGAAAATAAACCCTTATATATAGTAATTAATAATTACTATTTAAAGATTATGAAATATTTAAAATAATAAATAAATGGCACTAGCAAGAGCGTGAGAGACACACAAACCTATAACTACACCAAACACCACTGAGAACCGTTTCCTATAATATAAGAAAAAAATCAATAATTTTACATTATAGAAACATACATACTTACTTTGATTTCACGTTGATGTTTCAGGTAGATAGAATGTGAAAAGCGGAAGAAAAATTAAAAACTGCACACAAGCACAACACATATTAAAAAACATATACAAACTTTTGATTCGTAGAAATGTAACGCTGAGATACGTTTCTATAATAACTTTATTTTAGACAATTTTTAGAAAATAAAAGATCGCTTTAAAATATATTTTTAATGAATTTATCAAGAGCAGATGAATTTGGTTCAATATCTTTTCAATCAAGATTTGATTTTCTGACAGAAGCCCCTCATATTGAGCTCAGAAAAAAAATTACAAAAATTAAAAAAATTATTTTAATCAGCGATTTTTCCCAAAATGTTTTAACAAAATACATATTTTTGGTGATTGATTTATTTAATTAATTATAATTAAAAATATATCTGACTCACATTTTTTCGAAATAATTCCAAAATACTTAAAAATAAATGTCATAAAATTCCTAAAAAACCCAGAAAATTAATTAAAAATAATTTATAATTATATTGTTGATTAAAAGTAATATTTAAGAACTTGAATAATGATCTCATATCTCATATGGATCAAAATTCAAGTCTTAAAATTTACTTTAAATAAAAAAAATTACTTGAAAGTCATTTGTAAAATGGCTAAAATAAATTTCCAAAATACATTCATGATGAGCAATTCAGTAAATGTTAAATTGAAAAATTGATAAATTGTAAAGATGGTTGGTTAATAAATTGGTGAGTGAATTGCTTTACGCGCCAACCACCACTACACCTAATTCCGAAAGTGACCATAGCCTATAATCTAAAAAAAATCAATAAATTTATATTATAGGAACACACAAACTTACCTGTGTGTAAAAATTTAATGCTTCGAAAGTTAACATATTTTTTATAGGAATCTAAAAAGTGAGAGAAAAATAATTAAGCATACAAACACAGCATACATAATGAAAAATACATACAAAAAATTAATAAAGTGTTTTTTTCAAAAATTAAAATTGATTAATATATAATTAACATATTAATATTTTCAAATTAATTAAAAAGTTATGCACAAAAAAACTTTTGATTCAGAATCTGACTGCTCTACCTTGAGCTTCAGAGAAAATGAAGAAAATACATCGTAAGATTTAATTATAAAATTAATTTAGATTTATAGATATTTCTCAGGACACAGTGCCTTTTTGCGAAGTTGAAGATCTGACAATGTAAGATTTATTCATTAAAATATAAAACATTAAAATATTTTACAGTATAACAGATATTTCTTGGCAAACGCTGCCTTTGTGTGAAGGTACCATTTCCAATATTGAAGAAGGTCCTTCGACAACTATGAATTTGCAGTAAAAAAATCGCAAATCGTAAATTTTAATAAATTATTTTAACAAATTAATATTTTCATAGAATTACAGAAAAGTACAAAAACTATTTAATCCATATACGCCGCTTCTTTCCTAAATGTCTCAAAAAATAAATGTGTTTGGTGATTACTTTATTTATTTATAATTATAAAAATATCTAACTTACATTTTAGCGAAATAATTCCAAATAAATTCATAAAATGTCATAAATTTCCTAAAAACACTTGAAATTTAATTATCAATATGTTATATTATAAATGCTGACTAACAGTAACATTTAAGAACTTGAATAATGATCTCATAATTATATAAAATCAAAATTCAAGTCTTAAAAGTTACATGAAATTAAAAAAATTACCTGAAACCCATTTTTAATAAATTGAATAAATGAAATTGAATAACTTCATTTTCACGTAAATAGTGACTCACCTCAACTGGTGTGCACACCAATGTGAATTATAGAGGTTATTAAATTTCGGAATTGGGTGTAAAAGTTACTTAAAATACAAAAAAAAAAAACTTACCTGAAAACGATTTTTGAAAATTGCAAAAATGAAGTTAATATTATCATTGTCACATAAATGATGAGTCACCTCAGGTGGTGTGCACACCAACGTGCTTTATAGACAATGTTAACTTTCGCAATTAGGTGTATAGAGAATGTATCTCAGTGGTGTTTGGTGTACTTTCAGTCAGTAGCTCCGAGAGAGAGAGAGAAAATTAGCACACGGCGATCAAATAGTTAATGGATTTTGCTATACAACCATTTCGGGTTTCTTGTATTCACTGATTATGAAAATCTACAATTATTGGAATTAATTAGTCAAGTTATTGTGCTTCTCATTTTAATAGTCGGTATAATTAGCTCATAGAAATCTATTTAATAAATACTATCTCAAAATATTTATAAAATATAGTTTCCAATAACTATTTATGGGCGCAATTAAAATATTTTAAAAAATAGTTTCTACTTTGATTTTTAATCCTAATTATATTTTATTTATTTTTCTATATTATTTAAAATTATTATTTTTTAATATTTAATATAATTTTTTGAAAAGATATTCTCAAGGTCAAAAAACAACAAATCAAACTGATGATTTCATTTATCTCTTCTTTAGCGTTGATTGTTGGCCGTCTGTTTATTATGAAAATTGCTTCCTTAAATCTGACATTTTTTTGGACGTTTCCATTGGCTAAGATTTCGATTGAAATATTTTTTCTTTCCTTCCTTAGTTGACATTGTTGGAGATGTCTGTATACCTGATAATTTTCCACCAGGATATAGATGTTCTTTAACTCTTTGGTAGCAAGGTCCTGAGCGTACTTCCAAATGTATATTTCATTGCATACATTACATATGATGCAATAGACAATGTTTTTTCGAAAGCATATATTTTTCGGTGTCTGACAAATTTCCATTGTGCATTTGTTTTCTATTTTTGTATTGTTTGTCAGAGCTTTTGTCAATGTTCAAGATTTATGTGCTATACGAATTGGCAGGCCAGTGCATTTCAGTTCTTTTAGGATCTTGAAGTCGAGTATGTCACTAATGAATGGGATATTCAGATAAAAATATTTCTTTTTTGTGTTATTTCCTTATATAGTTTTGAGGGTAGAATTCAATTTTTCAATGTCCATACCTTGATATCCGTTTCTGTGAAGGATTTCACTGAAGTTTAATTGTTGTTTATAGTTCTCTTTTCTTCAGTACATCGATTGGCTATTCTTTGTTTCTCATTTTTTATGATGTGTACTTCCTGTAAGTATGGAAGCGCTGATCTTTGATGCCTAAATATTTTTTTGCGATCTGGTTTTCTGTAAAACCCGTATGTTGGAGTATTAACTACTACTTCTTATTATTATTATGATTATTATTATGATTATTATTATTATTATTATTATTATTATTATTATTATTATTATTATTATTATTATTATTATTATCATTATTATTATTATTACTATTATTATTATTATTATTCTTATTATTATAACAATAATAGGGATATATATATATATATATATATTTATTTATATAAAACTTCGACAATTGCCAGAAAATGATGTAATAATAGTTTCTAAATAAAACTTTTGCATTAATAATTATTAAAAATTTAAAATTGTCATCATAAGTAAATAAATTTCCCCAGTTGATGTCGAAATGTAATTGAAACTGTCAATATTGACATAAGGATAAACACAGAAATTGCATTACATTATGGGTTGAGGAAAATCTCGTAAACAAATGTAACGAAAATGTGCAAGTACACTCATTAATTAATTGTGAATGGGGGCTGAAATAGTTATTAACTTGTGAATTATTAATCTTTACGTCAAAAGCATTATTTGTGTTAAATGCACTGACAAATTAAAAAAAATGTATTTTTTACAATATTAATATATATTTATTGCCAATGTATAAAAAAATTTAAAATAGACTCATTGAGAAAAATTATAGCTTTAAAATTAAATTAATAATTAAAAAAGGCAGTACCGAAAATTCGTGAATATCAAAAACATCGATGTATTTACTGATTCATAGTCAAGCTTTTTAATAAATATAATAATTAAACATGACAAAACAAGAAATGTGTCATTTCTATGAGAAAAACTTGAAATATTTAAATTCGTAATTTTTATACAATAAAGAAACACAAAAATTTAAAATGGCATAGAATTGATAAAAATGCTTTTAATAGAAAAATTAAATGAACACAAATATAATAAATTTAATTAAAAAATATATCATAAAAAATAAATGGAATAATATATTTTATTTCAAATTCTTGAATTATGGACTGTACCTTTCAAAACTTCGTAATATAAATTATTTGTTTTGAAAGTGGGACTACCCGATTTTGATATAGGAGAATTTTTATTTTCTTCAATCATATTTGGATAATCAATTTACATTATCTACAACTACAAAACACTCAAAAATTATTTTCTACTAGAACTTACCAATAATTTTACATTGATTGAAAAGCAAATCGTTTAATATCTCCATGGCCCCATTAACCATAGGGCTAATTGGGCTACAGCCCAGGGGCGCCATCGATCCGAGGGCGCTAAGAAAACCAGATGGTGAAATTTAATTGCTTTTTTTTAATTTAAAAAAAAAGTAATTTTCTTTATATTTAGCGTATCTGTGATTTAAGTTAGTAATGTGTTCAATGTTATATTTTTTTTCTCATCCATTTAAACCATGTATGCTAATGACCTAACTTCTATAAAGATTAAACCAATTTAAAAATAAAATTGAATTTTTATAATAAAAGTATGTAGGGGTGCAAAATTTTATTTAGCCCAGGGCGCTCAAACTTATTAATACGCCCATGAATATCTCATTATAACAAAAAATGGACTTGTCCTACTTCCAAATAAATCACTCACAATTTGTATTATTCTCGCAAACAAATTTAAGTAAACCACAAAATATTGTCAATATTTAAATATTTGTAAATATATATAAAAAGAAAAACAGTCCTGGGTCACCCGTTTGTTGTATATTTTTATTCGCTTCATAGCTATTGTATATATTGATTATATTAGTTATACAACATAAAATAGTTAAATAAAAATAACTTGTTATTTATGAGTAAAGATTAGCATTACCATTTTCCCGATATTGAAAAAAACATAATTTATTCAAATAGTCCCAGTTTTCCCAGGACATTCTAATACCATGGTGCTGGCAGGGAAGTGCAAGGTGTTGCAAGTTTACCATCTTTCAATTTCTAAATAATACAATACAAAATCATCCATTAACGCACGAACTCACGCATAATTTTGGCGTGCGTGCGTTCGTTTGTTTTAAAATAATGTTATCATGTGTAATAAACATGTTTCCAACATTAAAGATCTAGAAGTATTAAAGTCTTAAATACTACCGTAGTTCTTATAGAGCTCTGATTTTCTCGAAAATATGTTGAGGGGACTAAAAAGATTTTACATAGTTCTCCTCCCATAGACCTTGTTTTATTCGGCACCACCTTTCAAAAAATCCTGCCGGCGCCCTTACCTAGTGCCATGAATAAACCATACCAACAACAACAACATTTCAACAACTAATTTAATAAATCACACCATTATTCAAAGTGAAGTTTATTATTCATTACATCGATTTCACAAACATACATCTTCGCCGTAATCGTCAATGCCCGATTTCAGAAAACTGTGATGAATCAGACAGGCTTGTAACCATCAAATGGTCAACATTACCCTTTATTACCATGTACTTCATCTTCAAAGCTCTCATTTTCATTTCTTAACCACGTGGACCATCATTGAACGCGAGAATGTCCGAATAATAATAATATATCTGATACCTTTAACCTCGTTTATATTCTTAAAGGTAAATTGCTCGAATTTCGTTACTTTTCATCTAATTTTTACTGAATTTAATTTTAAACAAAAAATTGAAAATTTGTTTTATCTCACACTATAGTCAACAAGCCGCGCGATTGCTGGTAATTTGATAATTTGAGGACAACACCTCACTACTTCCCTCCCTTCTGATAGTTAAAGCGGAATTATTAAGTTAATTTTATTTCCGCAAATTACGTAACCCCTTGATTACGTAAGTAATCCATATAAAATATACTGAAAATTATCCCAAACTGTCATTATTTAAAAAATGATTTCAAATTCTTGGGAAGAATTAACAAAAGTTTCCGCATTTGATCCGATTTGCGAGATCTGTCGGCAAAGTTTAACCAGCGAACTTGGAGCTGTACTAAAATGTAACCATTGCTATCATTACATCTGCCTGTTATATCACAATCTTAATTCCGGTGAAAAGTGTAAAACTTGCAGAAAATCTTATAACAAAATGAAATTAACGACTGCCAAAGACATAGAAACTCGAGTTGTAATTAAAAGTTGCCAAATGGTTTATGAATTAGGCCACAGCTTATATAGAGACAATGCCGTTAAAGGATATTTCTTTTTGCTCGGAATATACAGCATAAAATTCCCACTCCTTATCAAGATTAGGATCAACGGAACGAAGCATTCAAGAGGAATTCTTTATAACAGCTACTCTGATCCAATTGAGGTCACAAAAGAAGTTAAAAAACAATTAAAATTTGAATTTTTCAATAAGAAAACTTTGATCTTAAATCCAAAAATTAAGTCGAAAGAGATTGTAAATATGAAAATTCAAGGAATACCAAAGACAGGAGTTATTATTTGTTATGGAACAATAGAAGTTCACAACGGGTTCGACATGGAAGCATTTCCTGGAGTTATCGAAATAAGTCACTTCATCAATTGTCTGCCTCTCCGGAATAAATCATTGACAAGACCTGCGATAATATTTAGGACAAGGTTTTTAAAATAATATTTTTCTATTTAAATTGTTAAAGAATCATCGAAAACTTCGGTATTACTTGATGAATCCCAAAAATATTTAGATAAATAGATTTTTTATATTTTTTATATTATATTTGCTGAACGAAACCATTTTTACAGTGTTAGCCACAGAACTTCTGGTATTTAATGGATCCATTTAAAATCAATATTTGGAATACAAGCGTTTTATTATTTAATCACAATAGTATGTAAACAAATCACATCATAATTTATTTGAGGAATTTCTATAAAAATAATTAATGCATAAGTAAAGATTTCAACATACAGACAACATACAATGATAAATTAATTTATATTTTAGAATACCTCACACACAGATATGTAATATATTTACAAATGAGTTTAATAACCAGCAAGCAATAACCACCAAGAATGTTAACCACCTTGATATTCATATTCTTTAACTGGAGATAAACCCACCTAAACATCTTAGTGGTTGGTACGCATGATCATGATATGGCAATAATGATGAAATGTTGAAAGCAGTTGAAATGAATGTTGTTAGAAATGTTAAATTTTGGTGTTGGTTTCATTGCTTATTTTCCTAGGTAAAGCCACAGGGCTGAACCTCTAATTTATACACTACATTGTGTCAAACTTTAACATGGAACCTACCTGGTCAATTGCGTATAGCTGTTTTGTTCAAATAAATATAGTTATTTCAAGTTGACACAAATCAGAACAGTTTCTTTATTACACAAAACGTTACGCACAACTGTTATCATTTCATCTGTGAAGTCCTCATAATATTGGTTCAACCATTCTTTGTTAAACCATTTAACGTGTCCAATAACTTGAGATTGAACCATGATTGAATTTGAAACATTGGATAATTGTTCAACACTTTGGCTAGTAAACATTTGAATTGTGTTGATCTTTTTAAGAGCTCGATTAAATAGAATATCATATTCCTTCTTTTCGGCAGTTCTGTATTCTGCTTTATTATTCATTGACATGAAACGATGAACAAAAATTATCCAAAAATCTATGGTTTGACTTGTAACTTTAAACGAAGCTCCAGCATCATATATAGCACTATCTTTTGCAGCAATTATTCTGTCGATACTTGGTCCAATAGAAGTGTCATAATATTCACCAGGTGATTTAACAACATTTTCATCTTCCATATTTAACTAAATCCGAAAATTCAAAAATTCACACAAAAATCCTTTTTAAACAATTTCACTTTCAGAATACAAAAAATCCAATCGAATTCCAATCAATTCCATTTTCTACAATTTAATATATAAAAACCTTCAATATGAAAATAAACCTACTTCTCGCGTCTGTGTGCGCACACTAACAAGATTCGGTTTAACCATACCGCGCACACAGACGCGATAACACTCAGCAAACAAACCGCCAATCAGAGGCAAATGCCAATCCCCCTCTGACTGGTCGAAACAATAGTTTTTATTTTATTTTATACGTGGCTCTTCCTGGCTGTCATTAAGTTTGTATGACATCTATGTAAATGAAACTATATTTTTGCCATGAATAATTTGCTTCAATAATTTGTGAGAAAATAAAACATTTAATTCAGTCAGTCTTAATGGTAATCATCCCAATATTGTTTGATTTCCCTCAAACATTCCTCGGTAGAGAGAGTGGCTGGACATTCCGTGACTGTCAAATTGTTGCTATTTGTAACTGTACTTATGACTGTTGAAACAATATTTTGCTATTGACAAAGTTCTGACACTCGTGTTGGGATATAAAATATAAAACATAAAAAATATTTTGTCAACAGAAGTCAATAATTTTATTTTTATGAATATATATTTGTTTAATATTAATAATAATAATAAAAATTATTTTTCTGAATGTCTCGCATTGCATGTCAATTTGATCAAATATATTAATATTTAAACTTTTCATTTTTAATTAAATAATGCTAATTTTATGTCTAAATATTGAAAATATGATGCCTATTTTTAAAATAAACTTGAAAACACCAAATAAATGCAATGTATTTCAAGGAAATTATCCTCATCCTCAGTCTGCCATCATAATCTATGTAAACGGATGTATACAGAATCAATAATGACGTACTAATTATGATTAAAAGAGCTAATTAAATAATCTCAATAAATTCGTTGCTGATTGAATGTTAATTGTGGAGGATTGTTATTTAATAACCAAGGCCTCATATAAAATTCTTTTCTACTTATTAATAAAGTTTCTATATAAGATTTTAGAAGATTTTAAGCCAGTTGCACCTTTCCACATTTTCTATGCTTAACTATATGACTCACTTCTTTCATTTGGAAATGTTCCTGAATTTGTGCATGGAGATGGAGGGAAGTCTCTCGAATTTATGAGGCATTGCACCTCATGCCATGAAAAACTATAAACTTGATCAAACACCAAATCTATTGTAGTTAAAGATTTCAATCAGTAACGAATTTATTGAGATTATTTAATTAATTGTTAACATAGATTATGATGGCAGGCTGATGATGAGGATAAAATACATGAAATATATTTCGTTTGTTCGGCATTTTCGAGTTATTATTATATATTATTAATAGATTTGGATATGAATTTTTTATAAATTTTAGAAGCATCAAATTCAATTTAAATTAATTTAAACGAGACCTAAATTTTTATTTTTATTTTTTATGAATTTAAACTGAAAAAATATGGTTTTAGAAGCCATGCAAATTTTTGACATATATTTATAAGTGTCTAGTTTATAACACTTAAAAAGTATTATGAAAAGACATTATAAAAAAAATATTAATTAATACTCATTATTTTAATTTTACTTTTAAAGTAAAACAAAATTTTTATGAAATTAATGAACTTAATGGAATTTATATAAAAATTAATTTATTTGTTAATTTATGAAAATTAAGCTATTAAATTGTATTAGAAAATGTTATAGTTGACTTCTTTCTTTTATTATCCGACTTTGTCTTTGTTTTAATGGTTATAGTTAATTTGAATACAATTTCTAAATTTCAATTAGGTGAAATTGCAAGGAAGAGCTATAGGCTATAGCTTTGTTTAATATTAAGAATAATACTAATAATAATAATAATAATAATAATAATAATAATAATAATAATAATAATAATAATAATAATAATAATAATAATAATAATAATAATAATAATAATAATAATAATAATAATAATAATAATAATAATAATAATAATAATAATAATAATAATAATAATAATAATAATAATAATAATAATAACATTCATTCACTGAAAGAAGATGTGAGATAATAATTACGAAAATGTTCTTTATTAAATAAAATATACAAATCTAAAATATTACAAGTAATAATTAGAAATTGAAAATATGATTTCGGGAAATTTTGAAGTGCTATCAGTGTTCACGGGGTCAGAATGTAAAATATGCATAAATTTATTTTCACAATAACTTTTTCATTCATTTATTCCACAGAAACGGTTTCATACTTCGACTGCTTTGTCTCTTTTGAAGATTTGAAAGGTGATTTAAAAATACATTAAATTACATTTTGTGATTCGTATCTGTCAATTTCTTTTATATTTCCAACTGAGTAATAATAATAATAATAATAATAATAATAATAATAATAATAATAATAATAATAATAATAATAATAATAATAATAATAATAATAATAATAATAATAATAATAATAATAATAATAATAATAATAATAATAATAATAATAATAATAATAATAATAATAATAATAATAATCAAAGAACGAAGGCAAAGTTTTTATAATAGAAAATCGCCAACAAAGTTTATTAAAATATAACATTGCTATATATTTCGACCGTTTCTTCAGGCTAAGAATCGTATTAATAACAACTTAATGAAAATAATAATATTCAAACAAATTAACAACTAATAATCATAATCAAACTGTATCAAACTAAAAGATATTTTAATTATCTTTCCAACCTATTCAATCGGCAATGCTCAAGAACTCGAGTGTAGAGATGACGGTAGTCTCTCCAATATATGTGGCATTACACCCATTACATGAAAATTGATACACGAGTTCTGAACATAGATCAATTGAAGTTGGAGACTTATTAGTGAACATATTACCAACCTTGCAAGACGTTGAAACAATCCTAAATTCAACATCCATTTATCAACGATCTCTTTTATCATAAGCTCAAATAAAGATTTAGAATATCTATTTTTACGAAGAAACGTAACCGGAGAATCAATACTTTTTACTGAATTGATAAATGTGGATGATAAAGACCATGTACAAAAAACTAATCATCTCACCATATTTCGCTTGTATTTACATTCACAAAAGCACTCAAGACTAGTTTAAAGACCAGCTATCAGTCGCTTTACTGTATATTTCAGTGAATGACAAAAGAGATCGTTGATAAATGGATTTTGAATACTCATGATCCTTGCAAAGATTTTTCTGAATGCAATGATCCTATTTTTGATGTTAAAGTTAATATGTTGTCAAGTTTGGAAGGTGAAAAAATTAGATCTAAGCACAGTGATCAAATATATGTGTTGGTATTACTTTATTCTGAAGGCTTTAGAGAATTCAAGCATAAGATCCTTAAACATGTAGATAAGACTATATTTAGAATTGCCTGAACGCCTTGGAAGCATGTTCACTAATAAGTCTCCAACTCCAGCTGGTCTATGTTCAAAATTCAGTGTATCAATTTTCATGTAATGGGTGTATTACCACATACATTATAGAGACTGCCCGTCATGCTTGCACTCGAGTTCTTGAGCATTACCGACGGAATTTATTGATTCACATTAGTGATAATTTAAGGAAGTGTACCAGTAAAAAATAAGTATTGCTGATTTTAAGATTTTTTAATTTAATTAAAATATCTTTTAGTTTGATACAGTTTGGTTATGATTATTAGTTGTTAATTTGTTTGAATATTATTATTTTCTTTTTGTGGTTATTAATGCGATTCTTAGCCTGAAGAAGACTGTTAAACGGTCGAAATATATAGCAATGTTATATTATTGCTATTATTATTATTATTATTATTATTATTATTATTATTATTATTATTATTATTATTATTATTATTATTATTATTATTATTATTATTATTATTATTATTATTATTATTATTATTATTATAGTAAATAAATTCTAAATATTACATAAAACACTTACTTTTAAAACGATTTTGCAAGTATGATTTCCTGAAATCTAAATTAAAGAATGTAAAACTATGAGCTATGTTATTCTAGTAAATATAACCTGAAACATTTGTCAATAAGGGAAATTTGTTTAAATAAAGTAATTGTAAAGTAATCGCAGAATTTAAATAATCATTTATATACTTATTGAAAGATATGAAAAGAAATAAACAAAATAATATTAAATATATTTTTAAGTCAAAAACAGAAGTCAAGCGAAGTGACCATACAATTTTATAACCTTTCTATAAAAATACTATTTCTCGTTTTTTCTTGTAATTATAAATAATAAGAGTTTATAATATTTTTTATTCAATTTTATTAATAATTTATTAGAAAAGGTAATTTTATTTGTAACATATTCAAACACTCATACACTTATACATTCCAGGCTTTCTTGATAAAGATTTTACAGGTGACTCGACTGGGCTCGACAGTAATTTCTACCACACAACATTCTGCCGCTTCCTATGCAAACATAACTTATTATTCATGATATAAATATATATTTTACATACAGAAAATCAAATAAATATTTACTATTTTACAAAAAAAATGATTTTATTTCATTATACAAATTAAACTATTCCAAATCGCTTTTTTAAACAACTTTATTATTTATTTCACATATTTTTGTATTTGGTCTCTATTGTAATGCATGGATAAGTTTGTAAGAATAACATATATTTTGTATGCTCTTGGCCGATATGACTAAAATAGGTCGCTGGTAAGTTTCTGCATTTTTGTTTTATTGCTTAGAATTAATTATAAACGATTTTATTTTAATTGACAACAGATCAATAAATTTATAGATGTAAAAAAGATTTTATAAATGATTGTCACATCCAATAACAGTAACTTTTATTTTTGATCATTGGTGAAAATGAAAAATAAAAAAAAGAATTTTATTGATATTATGTATATTGATTTTTAAATGAATAATTTTTTAAAAATTAATTAAAAATATAATTAGCAGAACATAATTGACGAATAAAATCGAGATAACTGATTAACATTAATAATTGAAAATATAAATCTAAAAGAACTTCAAAGAAGTGAATAAAAAAAAGAAAATAAAGCCGCCGGTGGAATTTAAAATAATTTCTTGTGTCAATATGAAGCTGAAATTCTTCCCGAATTATTTCTAGGAAAAATGAATAGTTATAAGTTTCATTTAATGATGAATTATTGGGAAAAATAATGACTTACATTTTCCATACAAAGTTTGAACGTGGACGAATATGATTTCTGAATTTTTTAACAAAATTAGTATTTATAATATTTATAAATTTGAATAATTTTTATACTTTTAGTTTTTCTCCACACTAAATAATCTAAAGAATTTGTAATAAATTCATTAATAAATTAGTTTTTAATTAAGTAATTAACCTATTATAGTCCAGAGAATTAATATTAGCAAAATGACCACGAGCCAGTAAAGTTCATCGTCTAAAAAAATTATTTAAAAGAAAAACGGATTACGATCTTACATTTTGATCCTAATATTTTGCCCTGCATAAATTGATTATCTAAATTAAATCTCTTAAATCCTTGAAAAAATAATAAAAGCAAAATTATTTGGAAAAATCATATATAATCAATCTATCAAAATTTTTTTTATTTTTTAAAAGTTTTCCAAGGCTAAACGCAATTGAAGCGTAATCGATTTCGATTCGATGCCTGCAAGCGAATAGCATTAGGTGAAGATATTCAGCAAAAGAAATCACACTAATTTTATATATTCCTTTTATATTTTCGGAATGTTATAAATTTATATTATAAGTTTAAATTTTTATTCAAAATATGAAAATAAATCTTTTTTTTTACAATTAAAAAAAGTATTTTAATAATTAACGCTTTAATTAATATATTATCTTCTCTGTTCAAAACATTTTATATATATTAAAATTAATTTTATCCAAAAATATGGTATACATTTAAAAGTGATTGCAATTTCTGTTAAGTAGACGAAGTTCATTGATAGCACACTGTAGAAATATAAGACGATTACCCACTTGCCGGGCGCGCGCTCAAATATGAGTGCAAAAAATGTGTACCATTTCGGGCGAGCGTTCACATGTGAGCGCAAACTCATATAGAAAAAATATTGTCCTTTGAATAAGAAATCTGATCCCGGGCGTGGACTAACATATGAGCGATATTTCGAACAACATTATTTTACGATATTTATGTTCTAAACTGCCATTTCTTAGGTCATTTTTTTATAAACACATGTGAATTTTCGGCTATACACACATGAATTCCAGGTTCGTATTTTTTTCATATTTTCTAAAATATCAGTTGTCCAATAACCACGCGTGCGACTGCATCGTTTTTGAATTGTTTCACTTCGTTCTTCGGACATTTCGTGTTTTTCAAACTGTTTTTTTGTTTGTGTATCTGTGTGTGGCTCTTATTTTTTATATAATAACAATAATTAATAATTAGTGAATACAAACTCGGAAAATTAAAAAAAATTATTTACGTTATATTTTGATTATATACTATTAATTAATGATTTAAAAAAAATAGTTTTTTTTTGACCGAAAACATGAAAAGAAAATCGCCCGGCAAGTGGTTAAGTAAAGTTAATTCATCAATATTGATTTTATCAATCTCTTCATAAGCAAATCGAGTAGATTTGAGCAACACCAAAGTTTCCATTTCTATTAAATCATCGAATTCCACATTTTTGTACCAAATGTGTTTGGTGTTTTGGAGATTCTGTTTCACAGGACATTTCATTGAATATGACTCTCCTACTTTCGGGCTGTTTGAATATTTAATTGCAGTGGATCAGTCTCCACTATCTGAGAGTAATTATTGATTTGTTCTTGACATATCCATTAATTGGACGTTCTGTGATCCGACGACGAGTAGACATAGATTATATATATATATATATATATATATATATTTTTAACGGTTAAGTCTTGTTAGGAAGTTGTTTAAATTAAAATCTAGAAAAAAAATTCACTTGAAAAAGGCAGTGCCAAAAATTCGTGAGTATCGACAAACATCGATATATCACTGATTTATAGTTTTCAAGCTCTCTTTTTAATAAATAGAAAAATGAATTATGATGCCAAATAAGTATGCATTTCTAAAGGAAGGAAAGTTAAATTCTTGAACATAAAAATGGTTTAACCAGTTTCTGTAGATGCAAGAATAAACAACTCATTAAAATTAGAGGAGGTTGTCAAATTATGATGATAAAAATAAATTACACAAAACAATATATTTAAAAACTATTTTAAAATTTAAATTTTTATTATTTTTAAATTTTTTATGATTTTTTTTAATATTTTTCATAGAAGTTTTATCCTTTGTTTCTTTTCATCTTACAAACTTTTACCAAAAAAACAGACCAAAAACTTGAGTGGAAAACCATAAGCAGTGAATGCATCTTGCACATCGCATAGATTGTTGTAGCGCTCTTCCAAGTTTTAACGAGCCATATCATCTGCCAGCTTATTTATGTATTTCATGCACGTTCCTTGATATTTACTATCCTCCATGAGCAAATAGCTATTCATTGTGGCTATGTTCAGCATATCAAGAAAAAATAAATGGATAGCATATTTCTTCTACAACTGAAGTCCCTAATCCGTGTGTCCAGTGTATCTACTCCACCTTTTTCCATATTGCAATCGAACATAATTTGTGGGTTTTCTTTGACGAGCAGACCCTAGGAGAGGCGGGGCCAGAGGGGCCACTGGCCCCGGGCCCCAAATCTTCAAAATTTTATTTGAAGAAATTTTTTTGGAAACAAAAATTAATTTTTAAAAATTCAACAATTTGAAAATGGACTAATGATATAACTTCTTTGCTCTTATATATCAATCTAACATGTTTTTAAATAAATCAAATTGATCTAAGATTAGGAATTCGTCTAATAAATTCTCTAAATTCTCTAATAAGAAGTGCGTAAATCTATTATTGAAATGAATTTGGAGTCAATTTTTCCAAATCTTGTAGTTGTATTAAGAATATATTTGACAATCCCGGTTTCTGTAGCCAAGTCTGAACGTACGTTTTCAGTTCAAAAACGTATTAAGAATTTCTTGAGATCTACAATGGCACAAGAGCGGCGAAATGGATTAGCAATGCTACATATTAATAACGATATTGCAAGAAACCTAAATTTTAGTGAAATAATTGATAAATTTGCAATTTCAAAAGCCCGTAAATCATTAATATAATAAAATTTGTTTTTATATTGTGTTGTCACTAACACAATAAATAACACAATATATATTTTAATTATTAAAAAGGGGCCCCAAAAGAAATTTCACCCCGGGCCCGCATTCTCTATCCTAGGCCCTGTTCACGAGTCGATATATAATTTCATGTGTGACAAGACCTCATAAGAAAAAAAATCTTACATTTTGTGGAACATATGACACAAACATAATTATGTTCTCATAATCCCAAAGGAAACATGAATTGAGCCTCTCTTGCACGTGACTTGTCTTCATCCCAATTGACATGTCTCGATGCCCAGATGATATTGTGCCAGTGGCTGTCAAACCTTTCGACAATAAATTTATAAAAAGACTGAAAAGTGAAGTATCTATCCATAACTACATTTCAATGATAGTATAGATATGGCTCCACTAATTTCTCAACAATTGACTAAGTCAAACTGTTCTTTCAACATCAACAGCATAGCCATTACTAGAATCACAGAGCCAAAAGATTTTTCCTCCATATTTGGCTGACTTTGCAGGTATGTATGCACGACTAGGATTGCATCCACGATATGCATAAAACTGTTCATCTACTGTCAGTATGTTAGTTGGAACGTAAATTGATGTTGAAGAATTCCCATATTTCTCGAACTAATGCAAGTTTATCAGTCATTTGTCGTTCTTGTTGTTCAAAGTGACGTGGCGTAAGAATCGCTGCAAGTGGCTACATGACATAGCATATCTATAGAATGGATTGCTATCAACAAGGTCAAAGAATGACTACAGTTTTATTGTGGTAAGCATCAGCTCTCAAAAGTATTGCTATTCCGGCTTTGAGTTCATCGTAACTAAAAACCTTTTTCTTCAAGGCCCTCATTCTCATATTTGTCTATCTCAAAATACTTTGTAAAATTGTTTCACTTATAAAACGAGGAAATGACTTACATTCTGTCTGAAATTGAACGACAGGACCGGAATGAAAAGAAATTATATTACAAGCAAGACGACGGAGTGGTGGAACGGCTTTTTTCTGTAAAATACCGTTAGGAGACACAGATCGTTCTTCAAATTTATCATGAATCACATTTTCATAGTCGTCACTGTCATTCTGCTCTTCAAATACTTCGCCATGATCTTCTTCATCACTTTCCTCACTGGTATCAATGTTAAAAACATTATCTGTATATAACACGTTGCAATGCAACTTGTAGACCTAGTTTACGTGAAAGATCCACCATGATAATAGTAGAAATAATGGCACACTTCACGAAGTGTTACTGCCGATATAACTGGCTGAAAGAAATTGTGTCTGGACATGTATACTTGGTTAAAATATGACTAGTTAGCATGTGTCAAGAATGATATAAATGGTCTAGCTCTAGTGACCATAACATATGTAATACTGAGTATTTAAACATGAAATCGAAAAGAGTGCCTGACTTCACTATCTTTTAAGCTACCAAAAACAGGTTGTCTACACAGCTGGACGCTTGGTAGTTTGAGGGTTAAGGAATAAAATTTTGTAAATATTTATATTATATGAGCTTTTCAGAAGCCAATGTGATTAAGGCCACCTTTCTTGAATTTTCAATGTAACAACGAGCAGATGTTGAAATTATATTACAATTTTGATGACAACTTTGACTTTTCACAAGAAGGAAAACAGAAAATATTTTAATTCAAAATTTGTAGCTATTCTCTCTGGTGGGTCATTATTGCTCTTTGAATATTTGCAAGCCCTTTTACAATACCTCACTGGTTATTTCCCAGAAACAATGTCGACTTAACAATAATAGAGCAACCTAACAGGAAAGGTCCAGGACCAATGACAGTCTCATTTGCACTTCTGCATCTTTCAAGGTTTTATTGAAAAAGAAATAACAAGAAAACCAAATGGCTAACAATTAATATAAAAATAAAATCAACAATTTTATTCGCTCAACAATCTAAAAGGCTACTGGATGACTCATTTTTATTGATTTGAATTGAACCACAGCACAGACTTTTAAAATTACAATACACAGATCTGATCACTGATCACTGACTTCATCGCTTTTGTGTGATTCGGTTGATAGTAAGAAATGTATCTTTAGTTGCTATGTCAGCTTAGAGACCTAAAGGTAAATGTGTATATCTGTGATCAGTCTCTCCTTAGTTTTAACAAACATTTTAAGACCTCAAGACTATCGTATGCCTTCTTTAGACAATGCTTTTTTCCTATATCTCTAACTCATTTAAATACTTTTTTGCATAACTCCTGCATTAAGGGGTTAAAAAAACATTATAAACTCTTAATTAATATTTTAGCGGTGAAAAACTTTCCCTGCGTTTTGATTGGTCAAACATGCGATTACTTCACTTAAATCACTATTTCTTACTATATTTAAATATAAGTGTTCTTTATATTTTTAAGTAGTAAGAAATATCAAAATTTTTACTATGCAATGGAACTCGGTAAAATTATAGGCTTTCCCATTTCCTAGGACCCTAGATATGATGAACCAAGTCTCGATATTGCGACAATGTTATATGAATATTGTAAAAATTAAATTATAAAATTAAAAAATAAATGAATTGCTTACCTTCATCTATACGAGTATTATTGCATTTATACGATTTCCTAGCCTCCAAGCATAAGACCCTGCTGAATACTTGGGATCCTGATAATGATATTAATGTCTTTCATAAAGAAACTTCAAATGCACTTTTATCACAGATTTCCAAACAGCTTCTACACCCACTGAAAAAAACCGGTTTTTCAATTGAGCACATTTTATAGCACAATTTTACAATAAATATAAATGTTAATTTAATTTTCTAACAAAACGCACTGCTCACTATAACAATGCTAATCATATTCATATTTGTTAATAAATAAAAATATCAAAATAAATATTTATAATAAAGACAATCAAAAAATTAAATATATAAATTTTCAATAAAAATTAAGATCAAAGCAATATGCCCTGCTATTTAATTAAAATAAAAAGGTAATTAAAAATATATAAATTAAATTATATTAAAATCGAAATCAAATATAATTTATTAGAAACAGAATTTTTTTTAATAAACCTATAGACAAAGTAAACAAAACATATTTTAATATAAATATATTAATTTTAATTTTTTTATTAATTGTTATATTGAATAATAAAATAAAATTTAAAAATATGAATATATTTTCTAAAATTAAATTTAATTAAAAAATTTAATTTTATTAAAATATCTATTATATATTATAAATTTTAATCTAAATTTTATTTTTAAAAATCGAATGTAATGTAATAGTTTTATTAATATAATAAAGTAATTAATTAAAAAATATATATAATACAGTCCATAAAAATCATAAATATCTATAATACAGGTCAGATTAAAAATTTCAAATGTTACATCTTTGTGGGTATCTTTCTCACATGTTAAACATTCTGACATTATTCATAAGTATAATTTGGCTGCAGTTTTGTTACTTTTCATTCCAATAATCTCGTTCTCTGTTGATTTCGGTCTTCCCCATATTACGTCTTTATAAAGTTTAAAATTTGGCAAGTAGATTCTTTGACGACAACACTGCATGGTATCAAAATTTCAGATCGATCCGATCACGGAAAGTGGGTATATTTAAAAAATATTGATGTCAAATCTAGTGTTATTTCCTTATTTCAATATAAATTCTTATCTATTCATAAACTACGGATTAAAGAGTTAACGTTATTATATCTAAAATATGTTGAAATTAAGAAAGTGAAATATAGAGAAAGTTTCAAAAACCGTGTTTTATGGATGATTTCAATTATTTACTAACTAGATGTATAAAAATCATTGATAAATTAATATCTTTGCAATTTCTTTACTTCTAAAATCAATTCATTTAAACATTCAATTTCATCGTCACTACTAAAAAAGTTTTTTCAAAACCCGACAATATTCCGTTTATTTCAGGCACTTGCGCTGTTATGACGAGTATGCATGCTGACTGCTATCTGTACCAAATGTCGATATGATGTGAATAGCATATGTAGTGTAATCTTTCTATATTAACAGTTCCATCACCAGATTATATTTGATTGTGCCCAAAATACTTACATAAGCATAAATAACATGTAAACCCACTGTGTATTGGTTTAGACTGATTCAGACGACATATGTTAGTTAATTTTCAGATGAAATGTAAAATAGTTTCCCCTAACATCATATGAGTTATTGCACTTTAAATGTATCTATTAATTCTTCCTCGTGAAAATTAATTAAATATTTAATATTTAATTCATTTTTAGAAGTTATCGCTAGGAAGGATGGTTGTGCGATAAATCATTTGAATTAGAAATTTTACAGCTGTTTATTTATTAATGCGTTATTTATAATGTTTTGGTCCCCTGTCTTATTTGCAGCTTCTTGATTTTAACCGCAAAAGCTTTCATATTTTTCAAGGCAAAACGATATGCAGTGAACGTAATTAAGTTTAGTAATGCTGGACTTTGGTTAAGTAGGTAAAGTGGGCTAGAAAGAACTGTAAAACCTTGGTAACTCATCATTTAGAGGTATTATATTTGTTATTTCCTTTGTATCATTTATTGAGTTTTTTTTGTTTCATCATTTACACAGAATACGCTTAATACATAATTAATTACAAGTTTTATCACAAACTTGCAACCAAAATACAGCTTTTATTAACCAAAAGAGGTGCACATTGAACCCCGTTACCGTTTTTAAAGCAAACATTTGAAGTTTTAAAACGATTAAACCACCTTTGAAATGTGTAAAAGTTTATCAAAATTAAATAAAATGAGGATTTTTACATGCCACTTTAAATGCCTGATATTATAAATATTACACAATGGCAAACTTTAACATATTACATATATAGTGGTCAGTGGTGGATATGCCAACATGTTAGGTGTCTTTGTTCTATTTTCTTTTTGCATTTTTATATTTAAATTTTATAGCAATTTTTGTTAGTTTTTTATGAATATTTGATTTTTTAAGCAAATATAAAGTGGCAGGAAGTTCAGCGTGTAACAGTAATAAATTTGTGCCAATTTTTACTATATGCATGTTTTAACTTGCGTATCTACAAAGATATTAGTCACAGCAATACCAATACAAGTAGAGCATATAGTTCAACGCTTAACACTAACACCATTGTGCCTATTTTATGCTAACGCGCAAACGCACCCTTCATAAGAAGCCAAAGTTTAAACTTTACTTCTCTAATATAATATTTATTTGTGTATTTAGCTTATTTATACTAGATATTTTTTTAATTATATGATAACGCCAATCAAACATTCTTTTCACGATATATTTCGACAGTTTTCCTGTCATCATCAGGTGGGATATAATAACTATGTAAATTATGGATTTTTAAACAAATTTATTAATTTTATAAAAGCTTTTTATTTAATAAGTCAACTTCTTGGAAAGTACGCAATATGTTTATTAATAAGTCAAAAACTCAGGTCGAATTGTGTTCCGATCTCGTTTATCAGTTTACATGTAATGGGTGTAATGCCACATACATTGGAGAGACTTCCCGTCATCTCTGTATTCGAGCTCGAGAACATTGTAGACCGAAGGGCTGTAAGATTAAAATAGGTATGTCTGATTTTAAAATTTTATTAAAAATTTTTGATAATTATTGGGAACGTGTGATTTGTGAGGCGTTGTTGATAAGTCATTGAATCCAAAAAATTAATGTGCAGAATGCAGTGAATACTTGTATTTTTAATGTTTTTAAATAATTTTTTTTCTTGTATATTGTATGTATTGATTGTTGTGTTAAATTAAATAATTAATAAATATTTTTTTAATTATTAAATTAAATTTTGAATGTTTAAAATTTTTAAAAATAATATATTAATTTAATTATAAATTTTATATAAATAATTAAATATTTTTATTAAATAAAAAGGTTTTAATAGAATTAATAAATTTGTTTAAAAATCCATAATTTACATAGTTATTATATCCCACCTGATGATGGCAGGAAAACTGTCGAAATTAATCGTGAAAAGAATGTTTGATTGGCGTTATCTTATAATTAAATCTGTTTAATTCGCGTCTGTGTGCGCTTTTCTTTTCTTTGCTATTCGGAGTAGTGTGCGCACACAGACGCGAAGAGTTGGTAGGTTTTTTATTTTTTTAATGATCGATTTTGATTTTGGTAGAGTGGTAAATTGGATTGAGTTTTTTTTGGAAGAAAATTGTTTTAACTGAAGATTTTTTTGAATTTTGAGTTCTCTTCGATTTGATTTGGAATTTATGGAAATGGCAAGGTTGAATAGAACCCGCAGCAAAATGGAATTAGAAACTATTTGTAAAGACGATGTTATCAGATCTAGCAAATCTCTTAAAATTCTGGGCAATGGATTCTCTCTAATCACATTATCTCGAGACCGACAATTAGTTCAATCTGTACCTGGTGAATTGAATATGGATCAAACAAACTTGTTGAAATGTGCTCAAGATCAAAATGGCCGAATCGATATTGTTTTGTGTTCAGAAAGGAATGATATGAGATCAAATTTATGTGTAGCTACACAAAGACAGGTTCCAAATAAAATGATTGAGAAGAGTTCAGCTACGAGATTGTTTAATATTACTGACAGTACTGGAGTATGTCGTGCACAAATGGAAGCAGCTCGATTTAGATATCAAAATGGATATGACAATAAAATGATTATGTGTTATGAATTCGCGATTGAACATGGTAGCAGAGCGTGGTTCCGGCTAGCCAGCCGGAACAAGGTAATTAAAATGTATTATAAACGGTCTTTTTTGGGTTTATATATATTATGTATATATTATAATACTTTTGTAAAATTAAACATCCTCCCTTCCCTACCGAGCGTGGGAAAGTGCTGCTATGGGCCCCAGCACTCTTTTAAAGGGGGAAGCCAGGGGAACAGGGTAAAGAACAGAGCTGAGTCAAGGGTGAGGGCGAGCGGGGTAATGGGTTTTGAGTTGCGATGGCGAAGTATAAATCAAATATTTGTCAAGACTCTTACTGGTAAGACAATTACTCTTGACGTAGAATGGAATGACACAATTGAAAAGATAAAAGGAAAAATCCAGGACAAAGAAGGAATTCCGGTAAATTGTCAAAGGTTAGTCTACGCCGGGAAGCAATTAGAAAATAAAAGAATTTTGAATGATTATAGGATACAAGTAGGTTCGACACTTCATTTGTCACTCAGGCTGTGCGGTGGCAATGACGAAGAGATTTTAGAAGAAGGACTGTGGAAAAAGAGAATGAAAAAAGGAAAATTAACGAGATTGAGAAACAAGATTCTCAATGATATAAATGGGAAGGATGTTAGCGAATGGTTGGCGGAATATGAAGATCAAAAGGAGAGTCTAGATGAAGAATTAGGGGATCTGAGAACGATCAGTAAAAAATTGCAAAGATTGGACATCACTGCAATCTTAGATAAAGACCTGCAAGAGATCGAGGAAAAACATCAAATAATTGGGGCATTGATGGAAAGAAAAGCCAATCAATCTTTATGGAAGAGAAGGAAAATGTGAATGATGATACCATCAAGAAGAGTAACTCCGTGCATAAAAGAAAACTGGAAAGTCTACAGAAAATTACAATACCGGTCTTTGAAGGCAAGATGAAAGAGTATGAACCATGGAAAGCAGCTTTTACGGCGTGTGTTGACGAAGCGGAAGGTGATGAGGTTGAAAAGATGTTTCACCTGCACAAGTACCTTCACGGAGAGCCATTAAAGTTAATTGAAAATCTAGGATATTCGGCAGAGGCTTATCAAATGGCAAAAGAGAAGTTGGATAGGCGATATGGTGGGGATGAAAGGATATATTTATCAATGTTAGAGGAGATGGAACAGTTCAGGCCAATTCGAGAAGGAGATTTGAAGGATCTAGACTCATTTGTTGGTTTATTAGAAACGGTCACCGTGCGATTTAAATCCACTGGGAAAGAATCCGAGTTAAAGACTGGATATCTTTTTCAAAAGTGTTTGGGCAAGTTAACGACGAATCTGTTGTATAAATGGAAAAAAGACAAAATAGAAAAGGAATTGCGGGAGACGATAGAGGATTTGAGAAGATGGATACAACAAGAAGCGGAGATCCTAAGGTCCACCAACGAGGTTGTGTATGGGACTAAACCAAGCACCAGGGCTTATGATGGGTCAAGAGTAGAAGGGGTGTCTAGGGGAAGAGAAAGATTCAATCCAGGAGGTCGGACGCATTTTACGGGGCAACCAGATGGCAGAGTTAAAAGTGGAACGGTTATACAGGTGAATAACTCTAACGGCTATAGATCAGAGTGTGTACAATGTGGTGGTCAACATTACCTAGACCAATGTGACAAGTTTAAGCAACTCACAATTTCAGAAAGGAAGAGAGTCATCGAAGAAAAGAAACTGTGCAGGAATTGCTTCAAAAGAAATCACATGGCCAAGGAATGTCGTAAAGAATCTTTCTGCAAGGTTACCGGATGTAAGCAAAGGCACAACGAATTATTACATGAAAGACAAATTAGTGAGGAGAGTGAAAAGGGTAACAACACGATGCTGACCCAGAAAGGGATGAACGAGAAAAACCTAAGACCTTACCTTAGTTTAAGAACAATTCCAATCTACTTGGAAAATGGGAACAAGAAAATAAAAGTCAATGCACTGTTAGATGATGCAAGCTCAGTAAGCTACATCAATCTAAGAATTTTAAAGGAGCTTGGGTTAAAAGGGGTGGAAAAGAGGACACCGATAGGGGTTATCGGAGGTAATGTCCAACAAATGATGGCTACTCCAGTGACCATGAAGTTAATTAGTAATGACGGCCGATTGACGAAAAACTTCAACGCACTGGCCGTAACAAATATCACGGGAGAAATGAAGGTAGTAAATTGGGCCAGAGAAAAACATAAGTGGACTCACCTGAAGGGCATCCATTTTCCGATGCTAGACGAGAGACAGGCAGTTGAAGTGTTAATTGGCGCGGATTATTTAACGCTTCAACGAGCACTCAAAGAAATCGATGGTAAGTTGGATGAACCGATTGCCCGTTTAACTCCACTTGGCTGGACATGTGTGGGAAGAACCTCGGTGGGAAGAACTTGGAACCACCAAAGCAATTTCATACGAACGTTCTTCGGCAATGGCGAGGATTTGCAACGACAAATGGAGCGATTTTGGGAAATTGATGATAGCGGCTTAAAGGAAAATATATTTGCAGCGAAAGACCAGGCGATTTATGAGAAAACCAAATCTGAGATGAAGAAAGTAGACGGACATTTCGAGGTAAAAGTGCCATGGAAAGAGTCACCAACAGCTTTGCCCAATAGTGAAAAAATGGCAGAAAGTCGACTGCGAAGTTTGGACAAGAGGCTTGAAAAGGAAGACTTACGAACTGAGTATCAGGATATTTTGAATGGTTACCTGAAAAAAGATTATATAAGTATTGTAAAAGAGAAAATGATGCCTGGAGATTCGGAATGGATATTACCACACTTTCCCGTGGTTAGAAGAGATAAGGACACTACGAAAGTGCGTATTGTGTTTGATGCAGCAGCCAGGTGTAATGGGGTGGGACTTAATGATATGGTGGAAGTTGGACCAAAATTACAAAATGAAGTTTTTGATATTTTAATACGTTTCCGTCGATTTTCCGTAGCTGTTGTTTGTGATATAGCAGAAATGTATCTGCAAATAAGAATGGCTTTTGAAGACAGGAAATATCATCGGTTTTTATGGTCAACTGGGGGAAAAATTATGAAGTATGAGTTTAATCGGTTAGTGTTTGGTCTTAATGCATCTCCATTCCTTGCCCAGCTAGTCGCGCAAGAGAATGCAAAGAAATTTGAAAAGGACTACCCAAAAGTGACAGAATCTGTTTGCAAGTCTACGTATATGGACGACACCATGGACTCTGTTGATTCTGAAGAAGAAGGAATGAGGCTGAAAGAGGGGCTAGAAACAGTTTGGGGCAATGCCGGAATGCGGCCTAGAAAATGGCTGTCCAACTCGGAAAGAATTATGGCGACAATCCCAATTGAAGAACGAGCTAAAACACTGAATATTGAAAAGGAAACGACAATGGCCGTCAAGACCCTAGGTTTGAAATGGTACTCGGAAGACGATGAATTTAGTTTTCAAGTAGATCTGCCGAATGAAGATTTTTTATCGAAAAGAAAGGTATTGAGCATAGTGGCAAGAATCTTGATCCATTGGGACTGTTAGGCCCATTCATAATCATAGGGAAAATGATTATTCAGAAGTTGTGGTTGTCAGGGCTTGATTGGGACGAAAAGCTACCTCCAAAGTTGAATAAAGAAATACACAAGTGGGTAGAGGACACAAATAATCTCGGAGATCTGCGAATTGCGAGATGTTTAAGGACTCAAATGAAAAATGAATGGCAATTACATGTCTTCTCCGACGCGTCAAGCACCGCATATGGGTCAGCTATATATCTACGGGAAGAAACTATGGTGGGACCTAAAAGTGTGTTAATTGCGTCAAGGGCAAAGGTAGCTCCAGTGCAAATTATAAGTATACCAAGGTTGGAATTAATGGCAGCGTGTACTGGAGTTAAATTAGCAAGACGGGTTTCAGAAGTGCTAGGGAAACCGATGAGTGAGATATGGTTCTGGTCCGATAGTAAAGACGTAATACATTGGGTTCGAAATTATTCGAGACTATTCAAGCCATTCGTAGCTAATCGAATTGGGTTCATTCAAGAAATGACCAAACCTGGGCAATGGCATTATGTTCCAACAAGTGAAAATCCATCGGATTTGATCACAAGAGGATTATCGGCATCGGATTTGATAAACAGCACCATGTGGTGGGAGGGACCGAAATTTCTACTAGAACCAATGGGAAATTGGCCGGCGACGGAGTTAAACCAATCCAGTGTAACAAAGGAGTTGCGAAAGGGAATAACAATGATGGCATGTGTAGAGGGGCAAAGACGAATAGGGAACACGGACTGTTTCAAAGTAGAAACCTTTTCCTCATGGCAGAGATTGATCAGGGTGCGGGCCTGGGTGGAGCGATTTATTTTGAACACGAGAACGACACAGTCCCAAAGAAGCACAGGGCAACTGACAACTGAGGAGCTTAAAAGAATGGAACTCAATGTAATTAAAGGAGAGCAGGCGAAGTTTTTCTCTGAGGACCTGGCACGACTTATCAAGAATGAAAGGGTAGATATCAGAAGCCGTTTGTTAAAGTTGACACCAGTTTTAGATGAGATGACTGTGGTACGAAGTAATAGCCGCATAATTCATGCAAAGAATTTACCATGGGAGACAAAATATCCAATAATTCTATCGGACAAGAGTTGGGTCACCAGACTAATCATCAAAGATTGCCATGAAAGTTTGAGCCATTATGCAGGAACTCAACATGTCTTAAGTGTGTTGAACGAAAAATATTGGATTTGAAGGCCAAAGTAATGATCAAAAAATGTGAGACAGATTGCGGAATGTGTAGAAAAAGAAAAGCTAAAGGAATGAGTCAAATAATGGCACCGTTACCGGCATTCAGGGTTTCAGAACCTTTTAGAGCCTTTGTTCACTCGGCAGTAGATTTTGCAGGACCGTTTGAAACTAAAGTAGGCAGGGGAAAGGTGAGAAATAAAAGGTACATTTGCCTATTCGTATGTTTAAAGTCACGGGCGGTGCATATTGAAATGGCATATGGGTTGGACACAGACTCATTTATTCGAGCGTTTATGAGGTTTGCAGCGAGGCGGGGGATGCCAAAATTGATGATTTCAGACAATGGCACAAATTTTATAGGCGCCACTTCTACAGTAAAGAATTTTGTAATCGACAACTATAAGACTCAAAGAGAGTTGTCGAAGCATCAATGCAGTTGGATTTTCAATCCTCCAGCAGCACCGCATTTTGGGGGAGTTTTTGAGTCCATGATCAAATCGGCAAAGCGAGCAATGGATGCCATACTGACCAGTGCAGATGTGACCGATGAGGAATTGGGAAATGTTTTGACAAGGGCTGAAATGTTGATAAATTCTCGGCCCTTAGTGGTTCAGGCAGTAGACAGTAAGGAAGACACTGTGCTAACTCCAAATCATTTATTAATTGCCGGTTGGAAAGGAGAAGCTGTGGAAAATATAGAACTGAAGAAAATGTCATCTACGGTGTTTCGGTGGAGACGAATTCAGGAGTTAACCGAACACTTTTGGCGGCGATGGATGAAAGAATTGGTCCCGTGCTGGCGGCAAAGGGCGAAATGGAATAAGATAGAAGCTGATGTTAAGACAGGGTCAACAGTGTGGGTCTTAGACAAAAAGAATGAGTATGGGAAGTGGCCAATGGGGAGAGTAATCGAAGTGATACNAAAAATCCATAATTTACATAGTTATTATATCCCACCTGATGATGGCAGGAAAACTGTCGAAATTAATCGTGAAAAGAATGTTTGATTGGCGTTATCTTATAATTAAATCTGTTTAATTCGCGTCTGTGTGCGCTTTTCTTTTCTTTGCTATTCGGAGTAGTGTGCGCACACAGACGCGAAGAGTTGGTAGGTTTTTTATTTTTTTAATGATCGATTTTGATTTTGGTAGAGTGGTAAATTGGATTGAGTTTTTTTTGGAAGAAAATTGTTTTAACTGAAGATTTTTTTGAATTTTGAGTTCTCTTCGATTTGATTTGGAATTTATGGAAATGGCAAGGTTGAATAGAACCCGCAGCAAAATGGAATTAGAAACTATTTGTAAAGACGATGTTATCAGATCTAGCAAATCTCTTAAAATTCTGGGCAATGGATTCTCTCTAATCACATTATCTCGAGACCGACAATTAGTTCAATCTGTACCTGGTGAATTGAATATGGATCAAACAAACTTGTTGAAATGTGCTCAAGATCAAAATGGCCGAATCGATATTGTTTTGTGTTCAGAAAGGAATGATATGAGATCAAATTTATGTGTAGCTACACAAAGACAGGTTCCAAATAAAATGATTGAGAAGAGTTCAGCTACGAGATTGTTTAATATTACTGACAGTACTGGAGTATGTCGTGCACAAATGGAAGCAGCTCGATTTAGATATCAAAATGGATATGACAATAAAATGATTATGTGTTATGAATTCGCGATTGAACAAAATCATTGCCATGTATGTTTAATTATATATTTTTTTAAATTATATAATTTTTTGTTCAAAAAAAACGTTATTTTCATTTGAAATTTTAAAATAATTCTTTCAGGAAATGGACTTCCCATCCCGGACCATCCAAAATCGCGTTCTCGCAACAAATACCTTTTATAATTTGACAGCAAGTGCAACTGTAAAATTCACGCTAAGCCACTGAAACTTGCCAGAGATCATAAACAATTAATTTTACAAAAAAAAAGGGAGAAATATATATAATTATGACTTTTATTCATTGGACAACAAATATTGAAAAATTCAAACGAATTGCTTATAATTTTATTATAAATAATAATCGTTTATAATAACATTTTTTGTAACAGACAACAGAGGAATTACAAATCAAACACAAAGGTTTCCCACAATTAAGTATAAAAATGGTAGCTTTCAGACTTCTTTAAACACATAACATTCATTGACAACTTTTCACTTTTTGGCCATGCGATTGTAAATTTTCACTTACACTGATGAATATAAAGTTAGTCCATCACGGTATACTCTCATAGGAAACACTTTTAGGCCACGCTTCTAAATATAATATCATTTATAACACTCGCAGTAAGCGTGGACACCATTGCATGTAAATCTAAAATGTCCGTATATTTCATGTCCAATTTTGGTCACTATAATAATCATTATATATTATGTGTACTACAGCACATTTATCTACATTGCTCAACCTACAACAATGGTTGCCGAGCAATGATTGAATAATTAGTGAAAATTTAATAAATTAATGACATTATATGAGAAATTTCAGACTATGACTGTTAATTTTAATATCACTAAAATAGCACAAAAACTAAATGTACGTAAAATAAAATTACTACTACTAATAATAATAATTATAATAATATAATAATAATAATAATAATAATAATAATAATAATAATAATAATAATAATAATAATAATAATAATAATAATAATAATAATAATAATAATAATAATAATAATGTCAATAAAAGTAATAATAATTATAATTATAAGATAACGCCAATCAAACATTCTTTTCGCGATATATTTCGACAGTTTTCTTGTCAACATCAGGTGGGATATAATAACTATGTAAATTAAGGATTTTAAACAAATTTATTAATTATATAAAAATTTTTTTATTTAATAAAAACATTTAATTATTTTTAAAATTTATAATTAAATTATTATTATATTTTTAAAATTTTAGCATTCAGAATTTAATTTAATAATTTAAAAAATTTTTTTAATTTTTTAATTTAAAACAAACAATACATACAATATACAAGAAAAAAAATTATTTAAAAACATTAAATACAAGTATTCACTGCATTCTGCTTATTAATTTTCAGATTCAATGACTTTATCAACAACGCCTCACAAATTACACGTTCCCAATAATTATCCAAATTTTTTAATAAAATTTTAAAATCAGACATACCTATTTTAATCTTACAGCCCTTATTGTGCTCACCAATATGGGTCAAAGCCTTCAGTCTATAATGTTTTCGAGCTCGAATACAGATATGACGGGAAGTCTCTCCAATGTATGTGGCATTATACCCATTACATGTAAACTGATAAACGAGATCAGAACACAATTCGACATGAGTTTTTGACTTATTAATAAACATATTGCGTACTTTCCATGAAGTTGACACTATCCTATAGTTTAAATTTCCTAACTGATTTCTTATCTTCACTTTATAATCCTTAAAACCTTCTGAGTACGGCAATACTAACACAAATTTAGGCTCATCATCCTTGCTCACACTATTTAATTTATTTAACTCATCAGACTCACACACCTCAACAAAATCACACCCAGATTTTAACTCATCTGAAAAGAAATGGGAAAAGAATGTTTGATTGGCTTTATCTTATAATTAAATTATTACCATGTATGTTTAAACATTTATTTAATAATTATAATATAAAAAATATATATAAGTATAATTTGAAAAAATAAAGAAATAGTCACTTATGTTAGGTTGTGTTAAATTGATATTACTAATTGATAGGCATTATTCCATAATGGCAATGGTTCAAAGTACATTTCGATGACTATCATAGACTTAGAGTTTTGAAATTGAATTGAAATTTGCTTTTGAAAATAAAGTTATAAAGAGTTATAACATCTACCTATACAATAATGTGAATATGTAACATAGGTGTTGTTTGATATAGAAATGTATTTTGAAGCAATAATTACTTCCGAAACTAGCCTCCTTAATCATATAAGAATTAGATAAAGATTCGAGTGATTCGTCTAAAACGAGTAGGTCTTTAAGGGTTTTAAAATATTTTATAGGGTTAAAAAATATTAGCACTTCACGGACCCTTTTTTCCTTCCCAAGGCTCCCCTACTTTCCCTAGAGCCTGCTCGGCTCCTTTAATTCCCTCTAATACCACCAGGGGGCCGACGGTCCCAGTTTGGGAACCCTGCTTTAGATTAACGACAAAAGAGCACTGTTTCCGGATATATTCAATATAATGAAGATAAGATGTAAGAGGCTGAAAACTTTATATCCGTTGATTTTTCACTCAATTCATATAAGAGTAATATCCGTGACATACACCTCGGAAGGAGCAATTATTAGAAAGTTACTAATGAAATAAAAGGATCATAAAAAATGTCGAATGTGACTTTACTAAGGTATTCAAAAATGGTTAAAGATTTGAATGAAGATTCTGATAGTTTATTTGTCAGACATTCTAATAAATTATCAAAATGGGTTCAAACCTTGGAGCTAGGCCAATTTCAGGAACAAATTAACCAAGATCAATTATTCATGGTTCAGAAATATTAGGCAGAAAGAAATTATTTAGAAAGAGGTTGTTTTGATGAAAAGATAAATTTATAACGTTTCTTTGATCTTGTTGGTAGATAACTTGCAATATAATTCAATTCATTACGTCCAGGAAATTCGTTTGAGGTTAATCCATCTTTTAACATGATTCTACAATAGAAAATACCAACTCTAGTAACCGATGGAAGGACTTCCACGTCAAAACTTACAATTTCACTTTTATGGACACTCGGTTTGAGGATAAACGAGAAATACCTATCCCAATTCGTATCAACGTTAAAAACGTGTCGTTGGATGAATTCAAAAGGTGCTGGTACAATATTATCGAGATTTGTCCCATAGGCGCACCAATCATAACGTGTGGAGTTAATTTGAATATTTATGATAAAAGGCCATCCGTTTTTAATCAAATTATATTGGCCAAGCAAGTACGAATATCCTTTGATTTTTGAATCCTGATAATGGCTTTGTCCAAGTCGAAAATTATTCCAATAGTTTTTTACTACAACGAGAGATTTGACGGGAACCCTTTCACTCCAATATTCAAATTCTTTATATAAGGTTTTACAGAGTGGACAGGCATTTGTTTTGCTCAATCTCTCAATGACAAGACAGTCAAAATGTATTAGATGGCCACATCTATCCAATTTGACAATTTCCCGATCAACTTGAATGTTTTCACAAAGATCGCACTTTTGAATAACTTTTTGTGTTGGTGTTAAATTGTTGTTCATGATTATGATAACTGTCCAATAATTCCCCCCTTTTTATATATCGCTTATTACGTAACTAAGCAATTTTTAAGGAAACATTGATCTATAGTGGAAAACTAAATGCAATCATAAATCGAAGGGGGAGAATAAAAACATAGAAATGGCTATAAAATATAAAAACTTAAACATTTCATCTATCAGATTTCGTAAATGAAAAAGACACTTAAATATATAAATATATTTTTTAATTCACTTTTTGATCTGTTTTTGTTTTCTTTAAACATTGTATTGATTGTCATTACTATTAAACCAAATTTCTTTCACATCCGGTATCATTTAGCTGTGTGTGTATTGAATTGTCACATATTACAAGCCAATAGAATTTATTTGTTAATTGATCACTTTATCAAGCCATTTAACCACTTAGTGTACACATTTATTTTGAATTTTGTGCCAAAAACTTATCGAAATATAAAAAATAATATAATAAAGAAAGTAATTCAAAAAAATTAAATAATTAAACAATTCAAACAACACGTTATAAACACGCTATACGTAAATATCATAAGTAATATAATGTTCGTCCGTCTATGTCACGGGCGCGTACAAAATTGCCAGTAGGATGCGCCCGTATATGTCACGGGCACGTACATTAAGTGGTTAAGTTGAATATTTTTAATTTTATTTATAAATAAGTTAAAACCTATTTAGATGTAGTTTAAATATTATTTAATAATTATTTTTTAACAAAATGTTTTTTAACTATTTATACATAAATTTTAGCCATGGGATTATATGAACATTTGAATTAAGTAAATTAATATTAGTAAATAATAAAATAATTTTATCATTACAAAATTTATTATTTTAAGAAGATTTTTCAATAAAAAACTTATCTGGTGCTATCAAACGCAATCAGTTTGTATCACTAGTTTTGTAGTGTTTTTGTTAAGAGTAGTTTTTGGTTAAAATCATGTGATAATGATACTATACAGTGTAACAAAATATGTTGGTGTGTCACTTATATTATAAAATTTATTGAATTTTTTTAATTATAGAAAATGTTCAGTAGACTCGAGTGTTCAAGAAAATGAAATTTGACCTTTAGCTGTAATGAAAATATATGAAATGTTATAAGAAAAGAAATAATATAACTATTTCATATCCTTTAATATCCTTTTATATTCTTTCCAAATTCTTATTTTCTAATTAAAATATACAAATAAATAAAAATATTATGTTTTGTTTATATTTACTACCACACAAAAAGGAAGTTGTATAATAAAAAATAATTTAGACTAGTCAACAATAATGTTGAATATATTTATTAATTTACATAAATCTCAAGAAAATGTGATTTGTGGTGATAATTGATAGTGTTGTTTAAATAATTGAAAGTTTGGTGGTCGTTTTAAAACGAAATTTCAAATTTAAATATATTTTAATAATTATTTGAATTTTATAGGAAAATTAAATTTCTTTCAAGTGGTGTGACATAGATTTCAATTCTCTACAAGTTGATTTGCAAAGTTTTTAGAAATATTTAATTTGAAATGAGACTTGACCTTGGTATGGCCTTGATTATAAGTTTATGAATTATAAAATAGTAAAAATATAGTGAAATTAAAAATGTCATTGTATTTAAAATGTAATAATAAATCTATTAAAACATATCAAAAATATATCTCGTAATAATGATGATAGAATTATGATAAATAATCAGTTTTTGAGGTTCAAGTTTGATTGATAGGAATTTCGTCTGAAATAATTGAATAATATTTTAATAATATTGTATTGAGCATATAGTACAGAGTTTGAATAACGAAAGGCAACACTATACCAGAATCTTAAGTATGCAGTGAATATCACAGACTTTATATATTCAGTTATGATGATATCATTGAGATGTGGCTTGATCATTACCATTCTAACTCACGATTTATATGCGTATAGTAGATTCAATTTGGAAAATATGTAACATTGTGATCAAACTTGATTGGTACAGTTTATAAGTTTTGCCAATATTCAGTATTATTTGAAACCGGATTAATTGAGAAATAAATAGTTTTGCAGAGATTTTATTTTTGAAAATCTCAAAAATAATACAGAAAACGGAATTACTGTTCGTGGGTCGAGGTCTGATGTTTATATATATAATAAAAACTTCTTTTTCCAATTTGACCACTGATTTTTTTCCATTGTATTTATTAAAAAGAGCTTGAAACTATACATCAGTAAATATATCAAAAACATCGATATATTTATAT
Organism: Schmidtea polychroa; assembly: GCA_959609185.1. Lineage (NCBI taxonomy): Eukaryota > Metazoa > Platyhelminthes > Tricladida > Dugesiidae > Schmidtea > Schmidtea polychroa. Next base: position 10,718 of record CAUHTR010002756.1, on the reverse strand, counting down.
ATAATACTCGAATTTAATATAAAAATTTTAATTCTGGCATCTGTCGCGTTTCATTTTTCCAGGTTTTTGTATTTATTAATATATAAAAATTATTTATAAATTGCCCAATTAGTATGTTGTCTCAAATTTTGCGAAATGTTATACAGCAGGCATCTTTAATCGAAATAAATTTTAGTGTTAAATTAACAAAATGTTTTTTCAGAACATCAAAAGTCATGTTAATTTTTTTTAGCACTTAAAAAAAGTCTGTAGTTATGTAGTAAGATTTGCTGGAATTACAAGCTACTACTAAACTAAACTCATCCATGACAGTCGTATATGATACATAAAATTATAATTATAAATAAATAAATATACATACATATAATTATAATACATAATATTTACATATTATTATATGAATTTCTTTCGATTTTCACGTCTGATTTCTTTTCAATTGGCATTGTAATTTTAAAAAAATTAACTGAATCAGTAAAGATATCAATGTTTTTTGATATTCACGATTTTTCGGCAGTCTTTTTCAAGTAATTTTCAAATGAAAGGGAAATTTTAAAATGTTGAATTTTAAAATTATTTAATTTAATAATTTAATAATTTAATAATTAATTTAATTATTAATTTAATAATTTAATAATTAATTTAATTTAATAATTTAAAATCCACTTAAATAATTTAGAACGTGTAATTTGTGATGCGTTTTTTGGATAAAGTCATTGGAACCGAATTTTTATGTGCAAAATGCAGTGAATACTTGCGTTTTAAATGCATTTAAAGAAATCGATGTTTTTTATTATATTCACAAATAATTCACGAATTTTCGGCACAGCCTTTTTCAAGTTATTTTGATTTTAAACTTTGTATTTTATATTTTAAAATTTCCTTTTTTTTGGTTATTACAATTAAAAAATTATTTATTTAAATTATAATTATTGTAATTTTAAAAATATATTTTTTATTGAAAAAATTATATAATTAATAAATTTGTTCAAGAATCTATAATTTCTCTAGTTATTCTATCCTACTTGATGATGACAGGAAAACTGTCGAAATAAATCGTAGAAAGAATGTTTGAGTGGCACTTTCTTATAATATAAATGAAAAGGTTTATGAGAATATTAATAATTTACACATAAAAATATTATTATTTAATAGCAAAATTAGAAACAAGGTACCATTTGGGCTATCATGTATAATGATTAATTAAATTGTTATCTATCGCTTTAGCATAATTAATTATTTTTTAAATTTCCCAAAATAAATAGCGTAATTTATTGTAATTTTATTACTTTATTATTTTCAATTAAAATGCATCTTAATATGGTTGGGTGACCAAGATTTGTTCGTCAAAGGATAGTGCTTGCTGCTGCGGGAATGAATGATGACAACACCTGTAATAAATCTCGGAGATTTGTGATGCTTTTTGAACAACTTCGCACTCCGAAAGTAGCATTTGTATGATTGGCTTGTCAGCTGTTCCTCGTAAAGCAACTCATGTTCAACGCGTGGAACGTTCCATGCCAACTTCAAATGTAAAATCAAGATATTGAATGTAAGAAATTGTGTTGTTCAGTGATCCAGAAGAAGAATAGGTTTTGTGACGGATCAATTTTTACAAAGAATCATTTGCTCTTAGCCGTGTTATCTCAGAGAACATTGCCATGGTTGAGGCAGACTTGAAACGTGTGAAACCTTTGGTTCAATGTTTTAAAAATTTCAGAGGATATTGGAGTTTATTTTGACAATCAAGCGACAGAAACTAGCGGTATTGACTTCAATTAGAGGGTAACCATCGTCGAGATGGACGAGAGCAAATACTTTCAGCAGAAATACTATCGTGGTGAATGGAGTAAAGATTGTTGGATCTTTGGTCATACTAAAAGAGCCTGTTGGCGCTGTTTATTGGATGAATCACCTAATCGTAATAAAGCCACCTTGAAGGCTTAGATTGTTAGGCACATCCTAAAGGGTACAAGTTATATTTCCAAAGCATGAGCAGTCAATGTAAATATTACAAAGATTGCGAACGGTATCACTGTCAATTCAGTGACCGTGTATGACAGAAACTTTGTTACTCCGTATGATGAAAGCATGTACACTTAAAATATAGAAAACCTTTGAATGAAAAGTAAACTGAAAAGGCAATTCGGAACTACTAGTGATTTTCCTACTTCATTGATATTTTTCTATACAAAATTTGATTTCGAAACACATTATAGTTTCATTTGATATGGTCTTGTATTAAAAAATATAAAAAAAACAGTATGATTCCATTTCACAAGTACCAATACGCGCTAAAGGGTTTGTGGCTGGAATTGGGATAATTCATTACTCTAAGGCAATAGATCACCGATTAAATATTGTATAATAAAATAATAAATTCAGAAAAAAATATTACCTGATTCACGATTTTCCGTATCGATTTTCCCTAATAATGATGATTTTCCGACTTCTAAAAAGGTATTATTATTTTTATTATTATTATTATTATTATTATTATTATTATTATTATTATTATTATTATTATTATTGTTATTATTATTAATATTATTATTATTATTATTTTATTATTATTATTATTATTATTATTATTATTATTATTATTATTATTATTATTATTATTATTATTGTTATTATTATTAATATTATTATTATTATTATATTATTATTATTATTATTATTATTATTATTATTATTATTATTATTATTATTATTATTATTATTATTATTATTATTATTATTATTATTATTATTATATTATTATTTATTAAAAATCTTAAAGACTATGAATCGGTAAATATATCGATGTTTTTGATATTCACGAATTTTCGGCACTGCCTTTTCAAGTGAAATGATTTAAATAAAAAGTTCAGAAAAAAATATTACCTGATTCACGATTTTCCGTATCTGGCTTATCATTGACTTCTAAAAATGTATTATTATTATTATTATTATTATTATTATTATTATTATTATTATTATTATTATTATTATTATTATTATTATTATTATTATTATTATTATTATTATTATTATTAATTATTAAAAATCTTAAAGACTATGAATCGGTAAATATATCGATGTTTTTGATATTCACGAATTTTCGGCACAGCTTTTTCAAGTGAAATGATTTAATTGTTAAATAGCGCAACTCAAACATACGTTCTATGACATGATTCGAGTTTCAGCGTTATCATCAGGTAGAAAATGGAAAAAAACAAGTTTAAAAAACAATATGAAATAAAATTATTCAACTTTATAACTTAATAATTCAATACGTGTGAAAACAACGACAACAATAAAAATAATTAATTACAATAATTAATGACACAAAAGCGATATATTACTGATTAATTATTTAGCTTTCCCTCGACATCTTCATTTATGTGTAAAGAAAGATCAATAATAAGAAAGATTAGTAAAAAGAATAATAATAAGAAGAATATTTAAAAGAATAAGAATAAAAGAAAGAATAATGATTAATAAGAATAAAAGCAAAATAATACTGACAATAAAAAAATAATTATTATAATATAAAATAAAGAAAATATAACTGATGTTGTCTGTACGTCAGTCACTTTGTATGAAAAAAATAAAGAAATAGTCACTGTACTGGTCAAATAATTCAAGTATAATTGCATCTACAATAAAATAAAGCATTTTATCAATAACTATAATTACTAACAGTATATGAAATTAACTATATTTAAAATTAATATGGAATTAAAAACGAAGCTTTTTTAGAATCTAAACTTTAGATCAGTGGTTCCAAACCTTTATAATACTACTACCCCTGTAACCTGTTAGGAAATCAAATTTTACCCCAATTTTAAAATGTTATAAAAACACTCAATGCAAGCGAATTCTAATGTTTATTAATTACAAAGTTGTCATTGCCCAGCAGTTAGTCAGATCTCCTGAATGGTTAAAATTTTGAATCTCAAACTGCCATACGGCGCGGTAGGCTGAGGCAAATGCGATAATGCGCCGGATCGTGTGCACGCCCGCTCTGAGTTCGGACAGGTTTATACAGGTTTATACATGTAGAGTATTTGTTTCGAGCGCAGTGGATTCCGCATGCGTGATGCGCCGTGACTCAGGATTCAGCCTTCGGTTAACAAATTGTTCTCTATTACCCCTGAAGAATAGCGTGTTTACCCCCGAGGGGTAATTACCCCAGGTTTGGAACCCCTGCTTTAGATCATAGTCGACATTTCTTCTTTGATTCGGCCGTGAGTTGTCTGTAAAGATTTTTTTTTATTATTAAAAAATAATAATAATAATAATTTGTATTTTTTTACAAAACAAATTTATATTTCAACTAATAAGCTCAAACCTGAAATGATAAAATAGATATTTTAATCTATTTTTATATTGTGCAGGTTAAAATTTATATTATTAATTAAGAAAAAAATGTCATAAATAAATGGATTTTATACGAAATAGTTTTATAAATTTAAATTTACAAAACTATAATTGTTATGCTAATTCATATTAAGCTCTTTTAATTATACTAATGAGTTGTTTATATATACACGCTGAAAATGAATAAAAAACATTTTATATTAAAAAGTAGGTGACAATTATCAGATTAGAATAAGATAAAGATTCGAGTGATTCGTCTAAAACGAGTAGGTCTTTAAGGGTTTTAAAATATGTTATAGGGTTAAAAAATATTAGCACTTCACGGACCCTTTTTTTCCTTCCCAAGGCTCCCCTACTTCCCCTAGAGCTAGCTCGGCTCCTTTAATTCCCTCTAATGCCACCAGGGGGCCGACGGTCCCAGTTTGGGAACCCTGCTTTAGATTAACGACAAAATAGCACTGTTTCCGGATATATTCAATATAATGAAGATAAGATGTAAGAGGCTGAAAACTTTATATCCGTTGATTTTTCACTCAATTCATATTAGTAATATCCGTGACATACGCCTGGAAGGAGCAATTATTAGAAAGTTATTAATGAAATAAATGGATCATAAAAAATGTCGAATGTGACTTTACTAAGGTATTCAAAAATGGTTAAAGATTTGAATGAAGATTCTGATAGTTTATTTGTCAGACATTCTAATAAATTATCAAAATGGGTTCAAACCTTGGAGCTAGGTCAATTTCAGGAACAAATTAAGCAAGATCAGTTATTCATGGTTCAGAAATATTAGGCAGAAAGAAATTATTTAGAAAGAGGTTGTTTTGATGAAAAGATAAATTTAAAACGTTTCTTTGATCTTGTTGGTAGATAACTTGCAATATAATTCAATTCATTACGTCCAGGAAATTCGTTTGAGGTTAATCCATCTTTTAACATGATTCTACAATAGAAAATACCAACTCTAGTAACCGATGGAAGGACTTCCACGTCAAAACTTACAATTTCACTTTTATGGACACTCGGTTTGAGGATAAACGAGAAATACCTATCCCAATTCGTATCAACGTTAAAAACGTGTCGTTGGATGAATTCAAAAGGTGCTGGTACAATATTATCGAGATTTGTCCCATAGGCGCACCAATCATAACGTGTGGAGTTAATTTGAATATTTATGATAAAAGGCCATCCGTTTTTAATCAAATTATATTGGCCAAGCAAGTACGAATATCCTTTGATTTTTGAATCCTGATAATGGCTTTGTCCAAGTCGAAAATTATCCCAATGGTTATTAATTACAACGAGAGATTTGACGGGAACCCTTTCACTCCAATATTCAAATTCTTTATATAAGGTTTTACAGAGTGGACAGGCATTTGTTTTGCTCAATCTCTCAATGACAAGACAGTCAAAATGTATTAGATGGCCACATCTATCCAATTTGACAATTTCCCGATTAACTTTAATTTTTTCACAAAGATCGCACTTTTGAATAACTTTTTGTGTTGATGTTAAATTGTTCATGATTATATAACTGTCCAATGATTGCACCCTTTTATATATCGCTTATTACGTAACGATTCAATTTTTAAGGAAACATTGATCTATAGTGGAAAACTAAATGCAATCATAAATCGAAGGATGGAGAATAAAAACATTGAAAGAAAGTCAAGGTATGAAGACACAATGAATAACACAATAAAGTAATATAATAAAATTAACAGTTGGTATTCCGGAATGAGACTCAGAGCCAAATAAAGAAATTTTACCTTTTTAACAATTTTTATATATTTTAAGTATGCAAACTGTTTGTAACTTACAATTTTACTTTCATGGACACTCGGTTTGAGAATAAACGAGAAATACCTAGCCAAATAAAGAAATTTTCCCTTTTTAACACTTTTTAAATATTATGTTTATATTTATATATTTTATTTATATATATAAATTGGGGAGTCTAGGATATTTCCCTCTTGGACCTTTCTCCCCGGACATTTGCACCTGTCATTCCCCCCTGGACATTCTCCCCAGCCTTTTCCCTCCTTGGATATTTCCCCATTGTGCATTTTCCTCCTTGCCATTGCTCACAATCATTTATATAATAATTTCAGGTTTTCTACTCAATAAAGTACTCCCTCCGTCCGGTAATATGGTATACATTTCAACAAAAATCGTAGATTATCGTGAATATAAAAATAAATAGGCAACTGTCATGACATTGTCATAGTAAATATTCATGACAATATAACCTAAAATATTTGACTTAAGTAATATCATTCTTAGTTAAAAACTTACCGCTCAAACATCAGTGTTTCTTGAGGTAGATAAAATTAGTACCGCTGCAAGACGAATATGGAAAATGTGGAAGGAAATCTGTTAAATTTAGAAAGAAGAGATTCAAAATATAAACAGTTAACTAAAGAACAACGTCAAGGTATTTTTGAAAAATTATTACAGCAGATGAAGGAGAATAAGTTAAAACACGGTGCAATCAAGGAAGTTGCTACTGCGTTTCAAGTTTCCTGGCTAACCGTTAGCAGAATTTGGCATGCAGCACAAACTCAATACAGAAAAGGTAAGATATGTGCCGATGTCATGTACATTTTTGATTTATTTTATTTTTTCGCAAATGTATACCATATTTCCGGACAACAAAAATCGCTCAAATGTATACCATATTTCCGGACGGAGGGAGTATTATTTAACTAAATTTATCAATAAATATATTTATGTAAATAAATTCAAATTATTATTTGACACCAAGTCTCTCCACTCCATCTCCACTTATACATAAAGCCAGAAAATCTATTTCATGATATAATCGAAATAATAAATCTAGAAATAAGTAATCATGCATAAAGTTGAAAGTATACAAAAGATTATGTACAATGGATATGTGTATATTAAACAGAAGAAACTAGTTGATGGCGTTATTAGTTACGAATGTGAGAAACGTCGGAAAGTTATGCAGGATTGTCTGAGTGCAAGGCGAAGAATAAAGTTAAAGATGAAGTAGTGATTGGCTCATCGCATGACCACACACATGCACCAGATTCAGCGAGGTGAAAAGTATTGACAGTTCCTGTTCCCAAACTGGGCTTAATGGACTTCCCATATATTTTTAAAACTATCATCTTTTCATGTTTGTGAAGAATCATATATAAATATTTTATCTATATCCATTTTAAGAGGTTCCTACCATACCAAACGTTTGGGATTGACTTTATTGTGTGCCACGTTCCCGTCACACGAAACCATTAATTTTGAAAATCATGCTTGATTTCTTCAAGTTACTTAAGAACGAACATGCAGAATATCTTCAACAGAAGATATTAGTGCAAAGTTAAATTTTTTACACCTAATAATATCACATAATTGGAAATTCAATACGAATCCTCAGTTGAAAATAAATATCAATAAGTGCATTTTATACAATGAACTTTTATATAACCTTGATAAAGGGTCAGTCAAGGCTTTTAAACCATTATTAACTTAAGTTGTAGAAAACCTTTGAAAGAATAGATGCACGTGTACTAATAAAATAAAAGTAAATTTAAACAAATAATTGAATTTTTTATACAATAAAATATGTGAATAATTAATATACGTAAGACAGATTTGGATAATATTTACCAAAATATTCAGGGCTTAGGTGTATTATAAAATATTATATATCAGAAAATAATAATTTCTAAAATAATTTAATATTTAAATGAACAATTTATTAATTTTTAATATTTCGTGACACCAATCAGTAAATTATTATAAAATAATATAAAAAAATAAAATTTACAAAGATTTGAATAAAAGTGAATGAGAGAGCATTTACAATTTTGATGTCTTTATATTTCCCAAATATAAACAAACTGCTATTATTATCTTTTTACATAGGATATTGTATGATTAGTGGGGAAATGGCTGTAGGAGGGAGGGAAAATAGGACCGAAACCTTTATTACATTTTTTGCTTTCCTTAATTCAGACTCCTGATAGATAAGAGTAAGATTACTTTAAAAATAAACATAAATTAAACATAAATTATTGACAATGAAAAACCCGAGTGATTTGAGAGAACCTGAATTAGCAATCCAATTTTGGGAAGGCAATTAAATTAGCCGAAATAAATTAAATTGGAGCGAGCCGTCAAAGGGAAAGGGCGATTTTCTTAAAGCGAATTAGAGCTAGAAGAGGAAGCCCGAAGGAAAGTTAGATCCAGACTAATTTGTCAAAATAAAATCAATTACCAAGCAATTGGCAAGAAAACAAAATTGCCAGTTGGTCGAAGAAAAAGAAAATAGAAGTTTAGCAAGAGCGAAAAAGGAAACATTAAAGTTAGTAGCAATTGAATAATCTAAATCGAACGTACCAGAAAGGGACATCTCCCGTTGGAAGATTTATCCCTGCGTGAGATTTGTTGGCAAATTGAAAAGTGTAGATTGTATCAAGTGTGAGTGAACTAATAGAAAGTGTAAAAAGTGTAACTGTATCAGTGTTAAATAAAAATTTTGTGTTGGGTTGTTTATTTATTTTGAAAAGAACTCAAAGGAGTCAGATAGTAGTACCGACTTACACAAAAAACCCAACAAAGCACATAAAAGTTATATTGTTAATAAATTATTTATTGTTATCAGAAAAAATTACCTTCTTGTGGAACTGAATTTTTCTCTAAAGAAATAATTAGAAATTAGCAAATTTCCCGATAAATCTTTTTATTATCATTGCCAATTTAAACAAGTAAAGACCCCCTTTCTCTTGAAATGATAGGAACAAATTTTATGTCAGTTAATTTTTATTTTAAAAAGTATGAAATGTTTGGCAATATATTTCATTATTAAATTAATTTATTAAATATACCAATAAAAGCTTATTAAATGTCATTGATAACCTTTTCAGGACAATTAGTTAATCCTGCTAACCACATCAAAAAATTGTTTCTGAAGTTCTTACTGGTTTCTGGTAATAAATATAGAATTTAATGTTTATTATTTAGAAATAAGTTCTTAATTTTTTCACCAGTGTTGAAATCAAATAACAGCAAATACTTTCTTCTATTATATACCCGTTAATTTGAGTGTCAATAAGTCGTTTTAGGCCAATTTAATAAACATTTTAATTCCCTTCTCTATCACAAATTTGTGTTAATATCATCAATGTATCAATTTAATTCTTGTTCTTTATCCTATTGGAGGGGGATTCTATAGTCAAACGTTAAATATAAGGTACAATTGATTGAGACATATAGCCCATAAGCTTTTCATAATATATAGGAGGCATTAAGAATTACGTTAGGGTCTGTTGGTTTTAGTTCTTCCATTCAAATGATTAACTCATGTTGTCAACTTCTTAGTCTAGCACAAATTGAAATAGAACTCGTAAGTGTAAAATCCGATTTTACTGCTAACTTGATTTTATCAATATAGATATTTATATTCGTATTCAGAAGGTTCTAGGTTAATGTCTATTGGTGAGGCTAAACTTCCTATTATTTTTAATTTGACTTGAGATTTGTTTATGGATTTTTATTCCTAATCATATACAATATTTCCTATAGAAGTTGAAGGTTTTTGAAAGATTATTTTATACAATCATTAGAGATCCAAATTCTTCTTATCGTATCAAATATCTTACGAGCTGCATGAAATTTCTCGTCTATTAAACTTCTGAAATAACCTTTAAAAGCATGCCTGAAGTACTCGTGACTTTTATTTTCTTGTTTTAATGGCATGAAGTAAATGAAACTGTTTCATTTATATTTAAATTACAAAATCTTTTCAGGCTAACGCATTGGATTTTTTAATATACTATTATCGGAAAATATTTATCGGCAATGCAATTTCTAATTGAAAACATTTTCACAAATAAGACAGAAATACAGTAAATTCTCTCTATGAAGTATATCCCGTTTGTTCCAAGATTTTTACAAAAAGTGTACCTTATAGAGAAATGCACCTTATAGAGAGAATTTGTTATGTTATAAATTCTTTATATAGGATACGTCTTTCTATAAGGGACCTAAGTGAACAAAAGGTATAGCTTATAGAAAGAGTTTACTGTATATCTTATAAGATTACCGTATTTGCTGAAAAGGCTTTGTAATCTAGTGAACAAGGATTCGCCCGTAGTGCGTCCCACAATATAGTCTAGAATAAAGAACATAAAAATGTAATAATTTATAATTTTGTTTTAAATATATATAATATATTGGCACTATAAACTTACAGTAACAAGTATTAATGCAGGCAGTGATTACCATCAATTAATAATATAGGATTATATATATATATATATCAATTTTAGACGTATATGCATGGTAATTTCTGTTTTCAATGAATTAAACCTGCTAAATGCAGGTTG
>CAUHTR010002755.1:0-54826 GCA_959609185.1 Schmidtea polychroa | reverse complement strand
NATAATTGCTCAGTCAAATACCATTTGTTATGTATGTTTGTCATTTGTGGATTAAATACTTTGTCAAAATAAATGTTTTGCACATTATTAAAATATTTTAATTCGTTAGTAACTCATATAATAGAAATAATTTTATTTATATATCATAATCACATATATCCTCCCCACAAATATTTTTTAAATTATATTAAATATATTTTATTAATGTGATCATTTTTATGAATTTTTATGAAATTTATGAATTTTATGAAATAATTTTAAATAATATCAATATATATTCATGTCACTTCTCAGTATATTTGCATTGACCTTTCATAATCCAATAATGAATAATTCTAACACTTATTTTAACCCTTTTGAATTTCATTATTAATTTATCATAGAATAATGAATAATTTCCTCACTTTAATGAAGATTCTTACCACCTGAGAATAATATTGTTAATTTTAGCTCTGTGTTATTAAAATTATCTTTCGACTTTACGCTTCTTACCATTTTAGAATAAGATTTTTTATCAAAATTTGTGATAATTTGACTGATTCAATTTGATGGAGTTATTGTTAATTCGTTTTATTATATATACTCTGAGTTTATCCGACAAGATATTTTCTCCCTATATGGGTACTGCTCGTAAAGGTACTGGTCGTAAAGGTACTGGTGTGTTTTAATGAGGCAAATTTTTGGTTATTATTTAGCATTAAATTCATTGGTAATTTTTAGAGTTAGTGGGATTTTACTAACATTATTACTAACCCTTTTGTGAGTAATTAAAAGAATATTTAAAAATTTAAGGTTTTAATGTTAATTATAAGACAAATTTAATTAATTTCTTGATAATTTGCTATATTTTATTGACTTGTTTTTAAATTTAATTTTAAATAAAAATTATTTTAATGACAGGTAGGTTAATAATTAGAGTTTTTACAATAATCAAGTGATTAATTTTTATGATGACTTTGTATTGAATTTGACTATATAATTTTTTCATATATTTTCTAAGAATATTGATGAACTTTTAAATATTGAAAATCTAAAGTTGAAACCAGCTAATTTTATCATGATGATATATTTGAAATCTACTTGAAAATTATTGTAAAATATACTGAAATTTGTGATTTTGAAAGATATATCACGTTATAATTGCTATATAATTGGCTGAATCGATGAAGAATTATGATCAATCAATATATTTCATCTCTAGTTAGGTTTTTGATGGTAAATGTGGTGAAATATTTGTAGAAAATATTGATTTTAGTGAATTTTGATCTTTTAGTGGGCTCTCACTACATGAATTTAGATACTAATTATTTCAATGGAAGAATGTCTGTAACAATTAAATAAAATTCATATTTTGAAGAATTTTGTATGAATTTTAAGAGAATTGATATATTAAAGTCGGTTGGATTTAGTGAAGGTTCAGTTAATATGGTAATATATGATTTTTAAGGGGGTATTTAAAGGGTAAAAATATTTGGTGAGGGATCGGTTAAGGTGGTCATGTTTTGAAATCTCTATTTAAATCGACAATGTTCTTATTGGTAAAATTTTCAAGTGAAATAGTCAGTATTTAGCTAAGAATTAATAATAATTCCAGTGAAATTATATCGTTTTAGAGGTTTATTAGGTCGTGATGAATGTTATTGCACAGTAATTTATGTTTTAGAACCAGTTTTTTATTAATTATCCACTGTTTTATTAAGTCGTTTAGGGTTAATGATCACTTGGTTTTGACAATGAAATATTTGAAATCTTTAGAATTAATTGGGATTGATATCAAAGGCTTTAAATTATTTTATTTAAGAAGTTATTTTATTCATTGTGGGGATATCAGTGACAAAACTTGAGAAATATTGACTTAAAAGTTGGAAATCGACAACAGCTAAAGAAAATTGATCTTTATTGAAGGAATTTTATGATTTTAATTTGATTTCTAGAAATTAAATCGGTTGAATATTAAGGGTAAAGTACGGAATATTGTTATCGAATGGATAAATCTTTCAATGATATTTTTCTAAATTACCTTTGCTAAATATTATTTTAAATGACTAAAAATGACAAAGTTAACCAATATTCTTAAATTATTTGCACAAAATATCCCTATTTTGGTAAAAGTTACTCAAAAATCCCTATTAAAAAATGTTAACCATATATTTCTCACAAAGATATATTACACTCAATGATCATCTCATTAAATTAGAAAAGAATTGTAACCCTATATTTCTAACTAATAAGCACCTTAATTGGGTTAAATGATAACCAATTGATTTTGTTTCTATTATGACTCCTTTTTGACTAGAACAAAGACAGAAATTTACTCCAAATGATAAAGACTTTCTACCAAAATTATCAATGAATATATTTTGTTATTAATGATTATACATATCTCACTAAATTACCTAAGAATTTTTAACTAATATACATATGCCTTAATTAATATACCCTTGCGACATGTTGAATGTGACCAGTACCCTTACGACAAATACACATAGGGGGACAGAATATTTTGTCGGATAAATTCAGACTATATATATAAAAACTTACAATATGCTATGGCTTTTATTGATTAATTTGTTGTATATTGATACATCAAAATGTCAGATAATATTTATAAATTAACTAAAAAATACACAAAAATACTATATTACCTAAGAATTCTGTTATGTTTCTAGTTAAATAATTGAAATAATTGGTATATGTATCAACTATATAAAAATTGTTATGAATCCAAGAATATTTTAATTAAATGGTACAGCCAAAAACCAGGGATTTCTAACTAAATTGGTAAATTTATCTGGAAATATTTTACTTAAGAAATTCCTATATTTAAAATAACCATGTACCTTTCACTAAATTGCCAAAAAATTTGCTATATGGTATTGTTAAATTAAATAATAATAAAATTAAAAATAATTATGTCAGGGTATGAAAAAATAATATAATTGTATGACTAATAAATTTGCAATACTAGTGCATAATTAACAAAGACTTTGCAATAAATGGGCATGATTAACAAAAACACTAGAAATATTATCTTTACATTTTGTCGAAGATGATTATGGCAGTAATATCAGAGGAGAATCAATGGACAGAAGAAAAGCATCATTTAGTCATTATGATTTATAATAATTGTAAATATAATTGTATATATAATTGTAAATTTCCATATATATAAATAACACTATATAAAAAAAAATTAATAGAAAAATTAAAACAAAATGAATTAATAATAAATGTGTTTTAATCAAAAAGTATTACAATAAAACAATAAATTTATAAAAAAAAATTAAAACATTTATTTCCGAAACAATAATAACCGATACATCCAGCATCTTCATGGTTCTTGCGAAGATCTTTTTCCATTTTGATGAACTCATGGGTATATTTCATTTTGAATAATCTAAAAATAATATTATAAATACCATTCCCTTCATCATATCATCACTATTTTGTAGTTGCACCCAATATATTTAATTACAAAGATGATTTCATATTATTCAATGTTTGAAAATTTCCTATATTATAGTACCGTCATTATGTATGGTAATAATTCATTTAACTTTGATATTGTATTGATTTGTATTGAGAACTTACATGTATATAGTATGATATTTATTAATCAGTATTGAACAGGTTTGACAATTGCGAACATTCTTCTCGTGACACTTAGAACAAACAATTACGTGACCACATGGTAAATATAAAACCGAAACTTGATTTTCTTTATAAATTGAATAAGTTAAATACTTTTTCTTAACATCGTTCAGTTTTTCTGTTAGCTTATTTTCAATCAAATCGGTTTTTGCAATCCATTCATAAATCAATCTACTATATCCCGGTTTTAACCTTAAATATATGCAACTCCAAAAGTATTCATTCAGTGAATCGTTGTTTACCACTGTTTTTCCTAAATACATTAAATAACTAGATAACTTCAAAATGCATTTATCATAATTAAATGAATTAATCAAATATTCGATAGAGGAATGTTTGAAAATCTTTAAAATATTTATGATTTCCTTATCAGTGTAAGTATCATAATTATTTATAAAATCTTCAACTGTGTTGTTGAAAAATTTTAATGAACGCTTATCTTCAGAATAGGTTGGACTTAATTTTTCCTTATTTCTAGTGGGATGTCCTTGCTATAAATGACATATATAAAAAATATTGACAAAATAATAAAGTTACCAAATGTGTTTTGTGATTTACACATTCATATTCAACAGTTTTACTTGTAGAAATCATCAGTAATAAATAAATTTCTTAATAACTAAATTACTTTTGTTTTTACATTTATAAAAATTGAGATAGCCAACCAAATTAGAGTTTTCAAAATGTAGAAATCGTAACCATGGTTGAACCTTCAAATGTCTAAGTAACATTATATTGTATAACAATAATAATAAGCATGACTAGTACCCTTGCAACCTGTTGAGTGTGAGCAGTACCCATAGAGGGACAAAATATTTTGTCGGATAGACTAGTAGTATATATAATAATAATAATTATATACTTTGAAAATAATTTTGAAATTGATAATAATAATATTTTATAAATAAAATAAGAATTTTGAAGAAAATAATCATGAAAATATTGAAAATCGTTAAAATGATGAAAATATAGAAAATGATGAAAATGTTGAAAATGATGAATGTTAGAAAAAGACATAGTTTCACAGAAATATTTATTCACTACAAAAATCTAAACGGAACACACAATCGTTATACTATTTATAATACATTGAATTGCGTAATCTACAAAAGGGAGAATTATTAGTTTAAGTGATACTGTTGACACAGAAGACAAACATACTTACTTAATTTAGTTATACAAGCATTCCCGCATCATTCAATAGATATAAAGGTCTAGTGACCTGGTTATGTAAGTAATTCTTTGGAAATTATTATATCATCTTACATCCCCCTCCATTTAAAACTTTTGATCCATTCTACATTTCGAATTATTTCTTTGCCTTGCTTATTCTTTAGAACATAGCTTCTGTCATGTCGTTTTCCAGTTATTTCATATGGCCCTTCATAACGTTCATCCATCTTTCTAGTATTTTCTTTTTTAACCAATACTTGGTCTCCAACTTCAAAATTCCTATAATTTTGTGTAATTAAATTCCTTTCTATGTTTTGTTTATGTTTAATTCCCTCCACGATCTCCCTTCTCCGATTATTAGCATCATTATTTTGTATATCCAAATTCTCTTTTTCCATCCATTGTCTACAAATATTCCGCCCAAATATTATTTCAGAGGGCGAAAATCCAGTTGTCTGTTGTATCGTAGCATTTAACATAAATTCCACATCTGGCAATATTTCTGCCCAATCTTTATGCCGTTTGTCTTTTAACGTAATTGCAATTGCATCCCTTATAGTTCTAAATTGCCTCTCAACTAAACCGTTTGTACTATGATGATATGGGCTTGAATATATTATTGTAATCTGATGCGTTTTCAACACTTCTAAAAGGAGTTGAGATTCAAATGTTTTTCCTCTATCGGAGTGAATTATTTTAGGGGCACCAAATTTCAAAATCCAATTTTCTCTTAAAATCTTTGCCGTCGTCTTTTCATCCTGATGAGCAACTGCCGTCAATGATATATACCTACTGAATTGATCAATTATAGCTAAAATATATTGTTTTCCATGAATTGTTTTCTTAAATGGTCCACAGAAATCAATAAATATCTCTTTGAAAACTTCATCTGTACTCTGTTTAATCAGCGGTTCTTTTGTTCGTCTTGTCCACGTCTTCCGTTTCTGACACTGTTCACAATTTTCAATCACTCTTCTAACTTCATTTTCACTAATTTTCATTTTCATATTTTTCCGTGCATATTCGTAAATTTTTTTTACCCCTGCGTGACATAAGTCTTTATGTATATTAAAAATTACACCTTCATTATTTACTTTTATTTCTTGGTCCATATTTTCTATGGCCAATATTTTAGTTTTATTTTTATCTACCTTGGCGTTTTCATGAACTGTTTGGCACTGACTACATGAAGTACAGTCTTTCCTTGATAGGGCATCTGCGTTAGCATGCAATTCTCCTTTTCTGTATTCTAATTTGATATCTAGCCCACTTAAATAGTTAATCCATGTCTGGAATTGTGCTGTAATTGGCTTTTTTGTATTTATCATAAAGGTTATAGCTTTATGATCGGTTCTTAAAGTAAATCTTTTTCCATATAGATAGTGTTTGAAATGCTGAGTAAAATGATAGATTGCAAGCAATTCCTTTCGCGTAATGCAGTAACCGATTTCGTGCTTATTCATTGTCTTTGATCCATATGCAATAACTTGTTCTTGTCCATTACTACTCAACTGCGAAAGCACTCCCCCAATCGTATCGAAACTAGCATCTGTATCTAAAATAAAGGTTTTTCGTAAATCCGGAAATCCTAGTACTGGGGTAGACGTTAACGCTTTCTTTAGCGTGTTGAAATGTGTTTCACATTCTTCAGTCCATATAAGTTTATCTTTGTTAGACCCACATAACCTTTCTAATGGTCTTGCATACTTGGCGTAATCTTTAACAAATTTTCGATAATAATTTGTTAAGCCTAGAAAGCTTCTTAAACGTTTAATACATTTTGGTTTTTCATATTCTTGCATTGCTTTTATCTTTTCATAATCTGTCTTAATACCATTTTTATTTATAATATGTCCCAAAAATTTTATTTCTAGTTTGTTAAAACAACATTTTTCTAAGCTTATTTTCAAACCAGCCTCTTGAATCTTTCGAAAAACTCTTTCTAGTCTTTTTTTATGTTCGATTTCATTATCTGCAAATATAAGGATATCGTCTAAATAAACAATTGCTTCTCTCCAATTAAGATCACCCAAAACTTGAGTCATTAATTTTTGAAAAGTTGCTGGAGCAGCTGCAATTCCAAAAGGCATTCGGTTAAAACAATATTGACCATCTTTTGTTGAAAATGCAGTCTTTATTTTTGATTCCTCTTCTAATTCCACTTGATAATAAGCATTACCAAGATCGATAGTGCTAAATATCTGTGCTCCATTTAGGATATCCATCATCTCTTCAATATTTGGTATTGGAAATCGAGGTCTCTCCGTAATTGCATTTAGTGCCCGAAAATCCAAACATATTCTAATATCTGATTTATTCTTTTTTAACACACATACCAATGGGCTATTCCACACCGAGTCACATTTTTTTATAATTCCTGCTTCTTCCATGTCTTTTAGCATGTCTTGTATTTTGTGAGCAATATGAATCGGCTGACGTCTAGGATTAATTGTCACTGGGCTACCTCTAGTAACTATCTTATGTTTAATTAACTGTGTTTTTCCTACATCCCATTTATTTTTCATGAATATATCCGAAAATTCTTTAAGTAATTTATTAATCGTTGGGTCGATAATTCCTTTCCAATTGTTTTCCTCTAAATTCATTAATTGATTTTTTAATTTTACTTTAGTTACTGCCTGTAATTTAATATCAAAACAATTCATCATTTCTACGCCTGCAATTACGCTCGGGTTAATCTTATTTGCCACAAAGAATCTTATTACCAATTCTAATCCCGAAATTCTCACTTTTAGTAATATTGTTCCTATGATTTTAAGTGTGCTCTCGTTTGCACATGTAACCATAATATTGGATTCCCCTATTTTATCACGCATCTTTAATTTACTAACAACATCTTCGCTAATCACGTTTATTCTAGCCCCGGTATCCAAAAGACAATCAACTTTTATTTTATTTTCCAGCCAAATACCTACACTAGGTCTGCCATTCATTCTTTCGTAAACGAATTTAGGTGCAAAAGGTCTTTCTTTATTTTCATTAACTTTATTATTATTTATATCGATACTCATAATCTTATCAATTTTGTTATTAATTTCATAAAAACTATATTCAAAATAATTTTCAAAGTCAAAACATTCACAATCATTCATAATTACATCATTAATTTTTAAATCATCTTTAAATTCATTCATTACGGAAATCTTGAAATCACAAGCATTCAAATTCAAACATTCTGTGTCAACAATATACTTACTTAAACCAAATTTATGGCTCCTAGCAACTCCCTTGAAACTGGAGCCTCCCCTTTTAGCTGTTCGCAATCTTTTTGCATGTCATCCTGTTGAATCAGCTCTCCTTCCTCGTATTCGTAGTCGTATATCGCATTGCATTGTCTTCGATGTGGTCCTCTGTCTGAAGATTGGTTTCTGCTTTGATATTGTCCTCTGGATCCAAATTGTTTTTGGTTTCTATCATAATTTCTTCCGTTGTAATATGCTTCTGTTTTAACTGAATTTCTTCTGATGTCCCAACATTGATGCTTGAAATGACCATTTTTGGAACATTGAGAGCATTTTACGTTTGGGCATTCTGCTCGAATATGTCCTTGCTCTCCACACGCCCAACATCTCTGCAGTTTAAATCGCCTGGTCCCGTTCTTCCAGTCACTTTTATTTGGCATATTGAAGTTCGCGGCCTCATTGGTTCTAGAGTTAGAAAATATTGGCGTCTTATTCTGTTGGTACAACTGAGTTTTTCTCGGACTTTTGACTGTCTCCGCATATGATTTATTTTCATGTAGAGAAGCTAATGATTGCTCACTTGAAAGCTCTTTTTGAATTTCTTCCATTCTTGATATCACTTCCTTGGCCTTATCTACTGATTTAACTTCTCTTAATTTCAATTCTTTTTTTGTTTCCATATCTTCCATTGCATTCTGCATTAAAAATAACATTAATGCCGGTTTTGTTAATTTGTGTCGAAGAACATTGTCGACGAGCTTTTCCACTTTATTGAAAAATTCGGTGCACGAGTCATTTCCTTTTCGATATCTTAAAGCTGCGTCTAGATCCATGGCTAGATTTTTCCTTGGCTCGAACGCTTTTCTTAATCTTTCTTCATAGCCTGAATAATCGCTCTGTACTTCTTCATATTTCTGGATCAACTCTACCGACAGAAAGGCCTTGGTAAAAATTTCTTGAGTTTCTTGCGGTTGTTGAGTGAATTCGAAAAATCTCTTCAATTCCAAAATAAAAATTTCTAAATCACCATTTGGCAGCAATTGATTAGGTGGCTTGATATAGTTCTGGAGTCCTGGCGTGGTCGCCATGTTAGAAAAAGACATAGTTTCACAGAAATATTTATTCACTACAAAAATCTAAACGGAACACACAATCGTTATACTATTTATAATACATTGAATTGCGTAATCTACAAAAGGGAGAATTATTAGTTTAAGTGATACTGTTGACACAGAAGACAAACATACTTACTTAATTTAGTTATACAAGCATTCCCGCATCATTCAATAGATATAAAGGTCTAGTGACCTGGTTATGTAAGTAATTCTTTGGAAATTATTATATCATCTTACAATGAAAATGTTGAAAATGATGAAAATGTTGAAAATGATGAAAACGTTGAAAATTATGAAAATGTTCCTGAAAATAATCAACAAATATTGAAAATCGTAAATTGATGCAGAAATTAAGTTTTATGAATATTTAAGTAAATAATAATAAAACATCGAAAATAAAATAATAAGAACTTCGCAAATAATAATAATAATAATAATAATAATAATAATAATAATAATAATAATAATAATAATAATAATATTGATAAAAACTTTGAAAATAATTTGAAAATAATTCTTTGAAAATAATACTTTGAAAAATATTCGATGAAAAGTTCCTGAAATAATCATGAAAATGTTGAAAATCGTGAAAATATTGAAAATGTAGAAAATTGTTAAAATTCATGCAAATGATGAAAATGTTGAAAATCATGTAATTGACGTAGAAATTAAGTTTTATGAATATTTAAGTAAATAATAATGAAACTTCTAAATTAAAATAATAATTAGAATTTTGCAAATAATAATAAAAATAATAATAATAATAAAAAATAATAATAATAATTCCTTGAAAATAATTCTTTGAAAATAATACTTTGAAAAATATTCGATGAAAAGTTCCTGAAATAATCATGAAAATGTTGAAAATCGTGAAAATGTTGAAAATCGTGAAAATATTGAAAATGTAGAAAATTATGAAAATAATGAAAATTATTAAAATATTCATGCAAATGATGAAAATGTTGAAAATCATGAAATTGACGTAGAAATTAAGTTTTATGAATATTTGCAATAATAATAATCATAATAATAATAATAATAATAATAATAATAATAATAATAATAATAATAATAATAATAATAATAATAATAATAATAATAATAATATTAATGATAATAATAATAATAATAATAATAATAATAATAATAATAATAATAATAATAATAATAATAATAATAATAATAATAATAATAATAATAATAATAATAATAATAATAATAATAATATTAATAATAATAATAATAATAATAATAATAATAATAATAATAATAATAATAATAATAATAATAATAATAATAATAATAATAATAATAATAATAACTTTGAAAAACTGTTTGAAAATAAGCTAACGGAAATATTACTTTGAAAAATATTTGATGAAAATGTTCATGTAACTAATGAAAATGTTCCTGAAATTATAATGAAAATATTGAAAATGTAGAAAATTATGAAAATGTTAAAAATCCATGAAAATATTAATAATTATGAAAATCATGAAAATGTTGGAAAAGTTGGAAATTATGAAAATATTGAAAATTGTTAAAATTCATGCAAATGATGAAAATGCTGAAAAGCATGAAATGGACGTATAAATTAGGTTTTATGAATATTTGCAAAAAAAAAAAAATTAATAATAATAATAATAATAATAATAATAATAATAATAATAATAATAATGATACGAAAAAGAAGAAGAAGAAGAAGAAGAAGAAGAATTTTCACAATAACTTTGAAAATATTACTTTGAAAATAATTTTAAAATATTAATAGTAATAATAATAATAATAATAATAATAATAATAATAATAATAATAATAATAATAATAATAATAATAATAATGATACGAAAAAGAAGAAGAAGAAGAAGAAGAAGAAGAATTTTCACAATAACTTTGAAAATATTACTTTGAAAATAATTTTAAAATATTAATAGTAATAATAATAATAATAATAATAATAATAATAATAATAATAATAATAATAATAATAATAATAATAATAATAATAATAATAATAATAATAATAATAATAATAATAATGATTAAAACTTTGAAAATAATAATTTTGAAAATAACATCTTACGCGCGGGCGTTAATATCTTTCCCAATAATAATGAAAAATTAAATTATTACGTAATCGATAATTAAAACAAAAAAAATTAAATAATCAACGATTTAAACAAAATTAAATTATTATGTAATCGATAATTTTAACAAACAATATTATTATATAATCAACGATTTAAACAAAAATAAATTATTATGTAATTGATAATTAAAACAAAAAAAAATATATTATTATATAATTAACGATTTAAACAAAATTAAATTATTAAGTAATGGATAATTAAAACAAAAATAAAAATATTATTATATAATCAACGAAAAAAAAATTAAATTATTACGTAATCGATAGTTAAAACAAAAATAAAATAATAATATGACCTTGAAAATAATAATATTTTGAAAAATAATAATATGACCTTGAAAATAATAATATTTTGAAAAATAATAATAATATGACCTTGAAAATATTATATTTTGAAAAATAATAATATGACCTTGAAAATAATAATAATAAAGTAATAATAATGTTAGAATAATAATAATAATATTAATACCCTTGTGAGATGTTGAGAGTGAGCAGTACCCTTGCGAGCAATACCCATAGGGGGACAAAATATTTTGTCGGATAAACTCGGACTATATATATTATATATTATATAATAATAATAAATCCCATGGGCGCGTCATTGTATTTGTTCTGAAAATGATGAGTCATTGTCTTTGTTCAAAAAATAAATGAGTCATCGACGAATACTTTTGTATTGCCGTTTGTTTGATATGTATATTATAAGGTTTGAACTCTTTGACCTTTAAGTGTATGACCATCATACTCACCTTTGTATTACCTTTTATTTGACATGTATATATCTATATGTATAATTTTTAAAGGTTTTGTACCCTTTGAAGGTTTGAATATTCAGGACCATTCATAAACCTTTGAAAGTATGACCATGATACTTACATCTCAAATACCTTTTGTTTGATATGTATATTATAAGGTTTTAAAATTTTTGAACCTTGGACCCTTGGACCTTCGAACTCACCACCAAAAGTCCTTTTGAATGATATATATATTAAATGATTTGAAAAATATTTAATTTTTGGATACCCTTTGAAAGTTATTGACCCACCATATACCGTTGAGGGTATAGCCATCATACTTACCTCTCAAATACCTTTCGACTGATATATATATTATAAAGTTTGAAAAAATTCGAAGGTTTTTGACCCTTTGAAGGTTATTGACCAACCATACACCTTCGAGGATATGACCATCAAAATAATATTAATAATAATAATAATAATAATAATAATAATAATAATAATAATAATAATAATAATAATAATAATAATAATAATAATAATAATAATAATAATAATAATAATAATAATAATAATAATAATAATAATAATAATAATAATAATAATAATAATAATAATAATAATAATAATAATAATAATAATAATAATAGTAATAATAATACCCTTGTGAGATGTTGAGTGTAACCAATACATTGAACTCTTTGAAGGTTATTGAACCTCCATAGACCTTCGAGGGTATGACCATCATACTAACCTCTCAAATACATTTTGACTGATATATATATTATAAAGTTTGGAAAAATTCGAAGGTTTTTGACCCTTTGAAGGCCGAGGACCCACCATACACCTTCGAGGGTATGACCATCATACTTACCTCTCAAATACCTTTCGACTGATATATATATATTATAAAGTTTGGAAAAATTCGAAGGTTTTGTACCCTTTGAAGGCCAAGGACCCACCATTCACCTTCGAGGATATGACCATAATATTTACCTCTCAAATACCTTTCGAATGATACCCTTGGGTGAAGGTTTGGCCTTATTTGACCTTTGGAAATTTAAATATGACCTTGACCTTAAAAATATGACCTTGACCTTAAAAATATGACCTTGACCTTAAAATATGACCTTGAATGAGTCATCGGATGAGTCATGGTCTTTGTTTCAATGACCTTGAATGAATCATCGGATGAGTCATATGACCTTGAATGAGTCATCTAATGAGTCATATGACCTTGAATGAGTCATGGTCTTTGTTTCAATGACCCTTGATGAGTCATCGGATGAGTCATATGACCTTGAATGAATCATCGGATGAGTCATATGACCTTGAATGAGTCATCTGATGAGTCACATGACCTTGAATGAGTCATGGTCTTTGTTTCAATGACCTTGATGAGTCATATGTCTTTGTTTAAAATTTGACCTTGAAAAAAAAATTTTTTAAATGGCGGAGGGGGGGGGGAGGGGTAGGGGGTATGTCTTTGTCCCAGAGGGCCGCTGGTTTAGTGGGCCGCTATCCCTCTACTAAGGATAAGAAGAAAGGATAACATTTTCTTCAGTATCAAGGTTATACTTTTTTTGAGCTCTTTTTACACTTGCTTGGACCATTTCAAGTGATATATTAATTTTTATTGTTGGTAATATTATAAACAAATAAATTCAAAATATCAAAAATATAATGCACGCTATATTTATATATTTTTTCTTCAACTTTGACATGTTTTCATAAACACCTTCACTTATTTCTATTTAGTTTTCAACTATAGATTGATGTTTTTAACACAAGTTTTCGGTACTACTCTTTTCAAGTGACATAACAAGTAGTATGACAAGTGTTGATAAATAGTCGAGAATTAAATGAAGATAAATTTATTTATTTGTCGAATAAATAAAAATATATAAATAAATAAAAGTTTCCCCATTTATTACATCAATAAAATTTTCCAACTAATTTTGGTGTTTGCTATTTCTAAAGCTTTTCTACTCAAATTTCCTTTACATATGACATAATTTAGTTGTATAGTTTGACAGAATACGACAATTGCTAAATGTCGGAATAAATTAAGAACCTTTGATAAATTGTGTTTCCCCGTTTGCTTCCGTGACTGTAGTTATGTTTTCTATTGTACATTCTTTCAAATTTGGATTCTTATTCTACTGTCACTTTATTCTCAAATTTACTCACAATTATATGTCTTTCTGCAAACAATTTATTTTCTTAAAAAATATCCCTTGTTGCATTTTGTCAAATGTGACTTATCTGACCAAAACCAGGCTTATGTCGCAACATGAGCTAGCGAGATAATTATCAAAATATGATACCAACTTATTTCCCCCAAATTTTCAATTTTTAACAGAAAGTGTATTTTATAATTTATTTTTAAAAATCATAATGTTTTAGCAAAGTATCATAGTTAGTTGAAAACGCCGATACATTGATACCATGCGATTCTGCAATACCAACAGAGTTGTACTCTTATTCTAAAATGTTGCACAAAAAAGAAATTTTACGTTCACATGGATTCTAAAGATTAGAAGGAACATTGACAGAGTAAATTGAAGAGATACTTTACAGTTTCCTCTTCTAAGGAATGAAAATAACATTATTTCAGAATTTTTATTCTACTAAATATAAATATACAAATTCATATAATTATAAGATAACGCCAATCAAACATTCTTTTCACGATTAATTTCGACAGATTTCCTGTCATCATCAGGTGGTATATAATAACTCATTAAATTAAGGATTTTAAACAAATCTATTAATTATATATAAAAAAATCTTTTTATTTTATACAAAAAATATATTATTTTTTTTTAAATTTTAACATTTAAAATTTAATTTAATAATTTAAAAAATTTTTATTAATTATTTAATTTAATACAACAATCAATACATACAATAAAAAAACCTATTTAAAAAATTATTTAAAAACATTCAAAACACAAGTATTTACTGCATTCTACACATTAATGTTGTATTAAATTAAATAATTAATAAAAAAATTTTTAAATTATTAAATTAAATTTTAAATGTTAAAATTAAAAAAAAAATAAAATATTTTTTTTATAAAATAAAAAATTTTTTTATATACAGTCATACCCCGGATAACGTCGGTCCATCATTATAGTCATACCCCACTGTAACGTTGCGTGGCTTCGCTGTAACGTTTTTTTTAATTCTCTTAATCTTTTAAATCTATTTAATTGCGAATTTTTTTCTTAATTATAATTGCTTCGTATAACGTTGTTTCGGTTAACATCGCGTTTTTCTGGAACCATTTAACAACGTTAACCGGGGTAAGACTGTATATAATTAATAAATTTGTTTAAAATCCTTAATTTAATGAGTTATTATATCACACCTGATGATGACAGGAAAACTGTCGAAATTAATCGTGAAAAGAATGTTTGATTGGCGTTATCTTATAATTAAATCATTGCCATGTATGTTTAACTATTTATTCAAATTCATATAAATTCGCAAAAATGAATCTATTGCAATTGCTAGTTTGAATAATTCAATAATTTTTATTCTGATTTATTTAAACAAGCGAATTAATCTTTAAATAACAATCATAATAATTCGTTATAATAATGACTGTTAGAATGTATGCAGTAAATTACTCTAGTTTGATAATTGTTATTAATGCTCTTACATTCTCTCAAAATTAAAATTTTAATATTACGCAAAATCACCTAGTTAAGAAATTGCTTTGAAAGGAACATTTTATTAATATTTTGAAAGAAATTTTAAAAAGATTAATAAAATTTCAAATTTTCAAAAATGTTAATTATAGTACTTTTGATCGATCTGAAATTTTGAAAGAATGCATTATTCAAATTTCAGCTTTGTCCGATCACGGGATGTGAGTTGATTTGTCGTCGCAAGATTTGCGTGGCTCAAACAAACATTCAAACATACATATAAAGTGATGTCAATATAGAGAGTTTAAAAAATATTTAACACTAAATAAATTATAATATAATGATTATTTCCCAATAAACCTTATGAAAAAAAATATGTAAATTAAAAATAATTAATGGGAGAAATCTTTCCTGATTCGATGAACGGTTTCTTATAGACTAATCTGATCTCTATCCTTATTTCTATAAAACCAGACTAATCTTTATGTACGGTTGTTGAATCTAGAAGCATTCAAACAAATGTTAAGCAATTCTTACCAATTAACAATGCCAATTTTCGTTTTCTTTTTTTTTTATTCGTGGAGAAATTACATATATTTATGAGTTTACATCAAAAATTTTAATTTAATTTAGATTATTAATAATTATATTTATCCATTTAGATTAAAATGCATTTACATTTGGTTTCCGTCAGTAACAATTTCTATAATGAAACAGGAATATTGATAAATCTATAATATAGATTCCATATCATGTCAACACACCAACTTATCTTTATGTTGAAAATCTTGTTATTAATGGATTGAAAGTATAGCGGAAAGGTTTTTGCCAGTAAATTATTTCTAATTGTGACCTTTATAAGGCCCCTATAACATAGTAAAAAGGTTTTAATTTTCACAATTAACCTCAAGGCTTCTCTAAAACTTTGAAATTTTGCTATTATGTTAGGGCTTCCTACAATGCCGAAAATTTGAGAAAAAACGATACAGTCGTAATTGCAATGAAAAACCGTTTTTTTCAATTCAAACTATTGTCATTTGAGTAATATAGTACATAGTCTATTTATTTCACACAATAATCTGCTTTTTTATTGAATGTTGGCATTGTTGACTGAGATTCAAGTTTCAGTTTCATTAAACCATCACTGGAAATCAAATCACAAACTGTTGCTCACGATTTTGTGACCAACTTGACACATCTCCCGAAAGCTTGTAAAAGTCAATTAAAATTGTAGCATCTTTAGACACAAATATTTTCAAATTTTCCTCTGAAATGAATACCGTAAGTGTTGGTTTTGTAGCGTATACCTCCTGCCAGTCAAAAGCTCTGTTGGGTATTTTGTGCAAGTCGATATCACTTTCTGACTCCTTTGTGTTCTTTTTGAAATTAAGTTAACAACCCAACACAAAAATCTTTATTCGAGACTAATACAATTTCACTTTGATTACACTTTTTATTGATTCAACCACACTTGATACAACCCTTTTTTTGCTCTGCACTTTTCAATACCAATGTAAATGTTACGTAGGGATAAATCTTCCAATGGGAGATGTCCTTTCTGGTACGGTTGATTTTAAATATTCAGTTGACACTAAGTTCAAAGCTTTCTTTGTTACTCTAACTAAACCATTTGTTTAATTTTCTTCGACCAACTGGCCATTCTGTTTACTTGTCGGTCGCTTTTATACCCAACTCGTAATTTGATTTTACTGTGTTAAATTATTTCGGATCCAATTTCCCCCCGGGCTTCCTCTTGTCGCTCTAATTACTTTGAAGAATTTGCTCGCCTCCATTGACGGCTTGCCCCAATTTAATTTTTAATCGGCTGATTTAATTTCCCTTACTAATTTGAATGATTTTCAGGTTCTCTCACATCGCTCGGGTTTTCCATTGTCTCGGGTTTCCCATTAGCTCGGGTTCTCCATTAGCTAATTAATTTTTAATTAATTTTAGGTTTTTGTAATTAATTCCTTCTACGGGCCACCCATTGATTTTATTTTATTATATTTGAACTCGTCTCATTGTTCGGACTCCGCTCATACTAGTTTCCCCCGGAAAACATTCATTTTTAATTTTTTTGATTATTTTAATTAATATTTTGTACTTTAAATTATTATTGTGAATTTGGTGTTTTTATTGATTTTTAACCTCATTATTATTTTTTTTGAACCTCTCTTGTTGAACCCCAAAACCTCTCATAATTCTTGTACATTAAATTTAATTTCTGACAACTTGAATTGCCAAACTGCTGAATTTCGACATATTCTGGCTTTGTTGATAATAATCTAAAATCTGGTTCCTTCTCTTCGAATCGCCATTCTTTTGTCATTTCGTCCATCAAAGAAAAGACCTCTCAAAATATCTGGTTTCTGAAGTTTCTACATTTCTAAAGGTTTTTTTATTTTGTTTCTATCAATGACACTTTTTGAATCTGTTTTCTTGGTTATTTGTCCGAAATCCTCCAAATCAGTTGAGGCGAAGTTAAGTCTAGTACTTTTAAATACTATCCTGTTTTAAATCGGAAGCTGGATACACTAAAAAGTTAATTTCATTATTTTTCTTACACCTAACCACTTAGCGTTGAATCTATTTCAAAAACCATTTAATATTACATTAAGTAGTAGCCCCTTGGAAACGGATCCACTATTTATTCAGGGAAAAGGTTTTGTGTCTTCTCATCTTCTTTGACCCCTGTTAATATAGCCATCATAAACTTTGTACTAAAGTCTAAATTTAATTAATTTGAATTAACTTAACTCATATTATTAATAAATAAAAAAAGAAAAAAAAATATATGAAAAATTCTACAAACTGATTACAAAAAGGTATTCGGTGCTATCTAGCAGAAGGAAATCACACTTGACTTGAATCGTAGACAGAAAACTTTAGAAGAATTCCGAATGGCATTAATTTCAATAGATTTAGGGAAAATTACACAGCGAAAAAATATTAATTAAATTTTTTGTCTGAAAATGAAGTTTCATCCGAAACGGTTAATTTATAGATAAATGAATCATTACGACAGGGAATTCACCAAATTGTATAAAGGATAAGAGGTATACCTTCCAAAGTTGTTGTTCTTCTTAACTGAAAAAGCGAAAAATAATACACATATAATAAAGAGGGGGCGCTGATCTCTTTTCCAATGTCAAGGTTAATACCTCTATGAGATAATTTATCTTCACTTTTTGTCATAATTTTAAACTATGGTCTTAATACCATAATCATTGAAGCATTTAAAGCGTTATGTAGATTATTCATTTCTGCCAATTTATAAATGAAGATGTTAGTGATTCAGAACATACATCAAAGGTATGACGGTCACTTGTGTATGCATTGTTAACCTCCCATTAATGCTTACATTTTGTATTTTGCGGGTTTTTTTAAACTGTTAGCTTGTCATGTAGACCAACATCCAACACCTCGTTAAAACGTTGCAATGTTAACAATATTACAATATTACAATATTACAATAGATATACAGTATAAAGTTCAATTATTATAATATTCGTTCAACTAATACTTAATACAGAAACATCTCTGTTAGTTATATGGTTGTCTGTGAATGTGGTATCTAATTACATGCTAGAAATTAATAGCAAATTGCATTGATTATTTGCATAATGCAAAATATTGAATATCACTAAAGTTGAGTCAAATAATAAATTGATTTAAATTAAATCGAGAATTATCGAATATTTTTTATCACAAATAGAAGTAAAAATATTTGTCAACCTTCCTTTGTCTTAATTAGTCTTAAATGTATTAACTTTGTGAATGACCATCCTTCTACCATCAAAGATTTCAATTGGAGAAGGAATATTCGAAACTAACCAAGGAAGCTATGAAATTATGGAAATCTTCGTTACAAAGTATCTGCGTAAAAAAGTATTCCCATTATCCCACACAGCGCTTAAAGAACGTGCAGATAAACAAAGAAATCAAAAATTGGGTGAGAAGTTTAATTTCGTATTTAATTGATATAATTATACAAAAATTGTTACATGAAAAATAATTAAAATTTAAAAAGTAAATTTAAAGGAAAAAATAATTTAAAATTATTTGTTTTAATTTATCAAAATTAGTTAAAAACTTTTTTACGAAAAATTAACTTTAATCTGCTTTTAATTTAATCGATTGAAATTCGATTGATATAATTAAAAATTCATGGAAATATAAAATGAAAAAAGAAGTAATTTACAAATTATTAAATTTTTTTTTGATATTTGAATTTTTTTCGTTGTTGGTATTTTTTGCATTTAATTTACGGTTTAGTTTTAGTTTGAAATTGAAAGAATTGTATTGATCGGATCAATTAAATGTCTGATGACAAAGATAATTGATTGAGATCTCTCACAGACTATCGATGCAATGATCGATTTACAGTCTAAATGACGATTATTTTGAACCATTGTCACTTGATCGATTTTTTCGGATCCGATCAACGCGATGAGAAATTTTATATGAAAATTATTTGTTTATTTTATAATATTATTATTATTTTATTATTATTATTATCATTGTTATTATCATTATTTTTATTTTTATTATTATCATTATTATTATCATTATTATTATTATTATTATTTTCATTTTTAGTATTTTTATTATTTTTATTTTTTTTTATTTTTATTACTTTTATTATTTTTATAATTTTTACTATTATTGTTGTTATTATTATTATTATTATTATTATTATTATTTTTATTTTTATTATTATTATTTTTTATTATTATTATTAATATTATTATTATTATTTTTATTATTATTATTACTATTATTACTATTATCATGGGAGTCTGTAAAGGGGGTGCAAGTGCACACCCCCATGATTTCCCAAACCATTCTATTTTTTGATTAATTAAAACACATTTTAATAAATGCGCTCAAACAATGTTGGAAAACCCAACACAAGAAATGAATTACTTTAACTGAAATAATCAATATACTATTATTAATTTGATTATATATAGTAACAATTTTTTTTGTTTATGATAAATATTTTTGTCTCCCCCCCTGGAAAAATTCCTGCTGACGCTCTTGAGTATTATTATTATTATTATTATTATTATTATTATTATTATTATTATTATTATTATTATTATTATTATTATTATTATTATTATTATTATTATTATTATTATTATTATTATTATTATTATTATTATTATTATTATTATTATATTATTATTATAAGAACTTTTATTTCTTCCAATTTCACCACTGATTATTTTATCAATTGAATTAAAAAGAGAGCTTGAAGACTATAAATCAATAATATATCGATGTTTGTTGATACTCACGAATTTTCGACACTACCTTTTTCAAGTGAATTTGATCATTATTACATTAAATAATTTTTTTGGGGATAATAAATTTATTTCGTATTTTATAATAAATTTATTGGTTTAATTATATTCTATTTATATTTTAATTTTAATTACCCAAAAAATATATTTCCTATTTTTTAAAATTTAAAATTCTATAATTCAATTAAATTTTTAATTCTTTAATAAAAAACGTTTTTTATATTTTAAATTTTAAATATTTTTTAAATTTTAAATTTTAAATCTAATTAAATGTTGATGGACGATTTAAGTTTTTTGATGTAAAAAGTTTCAGCGGCTAATCTTTGCAATGAGTTTTTGAACGCATCTTGTAACATTTAGCATTTTGTTTCGTATAAGAGTGGTGCTGATTTGTTCACTTTTTCCAGTGTTCATGATAATTGCTGGTTTTGCTCTTGACGTGTTCGTTGAGTCTTGTTTGGAACGTTCTACGTGTTTGAGAAGCAGAAACATTCGAAATTTTAATAAATGGTTTTTTAAAATATTTTATTCAACGCTGAAAATTTGTTTGGAAATTATACAATATTTCATTAAATAAATATTTGGAATTATGACGTTAACTTTTGAACCGGACTTAAAAAAAATAATTTAGAAGATGTTTTAGCAGCTTCTAATATATCATATTATTATTTTTACTATTATTATAATTATTTTTTATTATTATTTTTATAATTAATCCCTTTCTTAAAATATGCCCAAATATTATTTATAATTATTTTTTTCTTTTCTCATAAATAATTGAAAATATTTTTTAATGGATACCTAAAAAGTTTTTAACCAATAAATTTCGAAAATCGCTATCGTAAAATTTTAATATGAAATAAAAAAAATCAATTCAAAATTGAAAGTCAATTTGGGAAATTGGGAAATTAATAAATCAATTGTGAAAAAAACGATATAAATAATACATGATGATCATAAATCAAGGATTGATGGAATGGGATTATTGACATTGCTAAAAGCTGTAAATATTTCTGTTGGGTCTCAATGATACTCTATGGAGTGGTTTGATGGGAATTTTATCACTGCTCAATTTCTCCAACCGAGAATACCGCACAAATCAAAAAAAACTAAGATTCAATTAAGTCAAACAATGAAATGATACAATCGTTTCTGTCGACTTAACAGATGGGTAAATATTTTCCCAGCCTGATTTGTCATCAATGTTTATATTTGTCTGTGTATTTTAGCTTGAAAGAAAACAATTAAAACAAAATAAATTCCCTATTGATTTCCCGATAACAGAGAGAAAGAAAGATAGCGAATGAAAGAAAACTTAAATTAATTTCTTCGATTAATAAATATTAATTACTTTAAAATATTTATTAAAATTTATAGATTTTTATTAATTGTTAACAATTCAATTTCGATTGGTTATTAATTTTCACTCAAATTCTATTGGTTGATTTATTTGTTTAATTTCAATTTATCAAATATTTGAATTTTCTTTTCAGTTTCTCAATTGGAATACTTGAAATTTGTTTTGTTGTTTTAATGAGTTTACTTGTTATTCAGAATTTGGAATATTTATCTTTCGTTTTGATATTAATTCTCGATTCATCGAAACAAATGGATATTAAATTCCGGATTTATGAGAATATCCAAATCAACAGTAAAGTTGGTGATTTGAATCCGACAATTGACGCATTGAAACTGAACAAGCCCCAGATGCAAGTTCAGTATTGTGATCGAAATCATTTTGACATTGAATTCTTTTATTTGAACGTATCCGACGCATCAATTAATACACACACGGAAATTGATCGAGAGACAATTTGTTCGGAATTATCTGGAACGAAAAACGACTGTTTCGTTACGCTTGGTGTGACATTGAATCAGTATTTGGTAAACATTTACGTTTACATTTTAGACATCAACGACAACAGTCCGAAGTTCCAAAAGTTGGAAAGGTATTTCAAAATCCTCGAATCAGAATCGGTAAACTTTCAAATAAAACTCGATCAAGCTATTGATTTAGACAGTGCTCAAAATGGAGTTTACCATTATTTGTTAGAATGTTCACAGAAGTCTCATAGGAATTATTTTAACCTCAATAGTACCTTGTCATTGTTGTCGTTGGTTCTTATAAAGTCTCTTGATTATGAATTTATTCCGAAGTTTGTCTTACAATTAATTGCTTGCGATAGAGGTCAACCTCAGTTGTGTTCTTCTCAAAAACTTGTCATAGACATAATCGATATCAATGATGAAGCACCAAAGTTTGTAGCAAAGAACTACACGAAAGTCGTTCAAGAAGACCTAGCAGTTGGAAGTGTCATATTAAGAGTGCACGCTATCGATAGAGAAAGTGGAGATTTCGGTAAGATCATATATAAACTAATAAAGAATGAAGATTTTTCTACGAGTTTTGTTTCGATAGACGGAAATACAGGAATGATAATTTTAAAGAAGCCATTGTTTGACATTGAAAAGTTGACATTGACAGTCGAAGCCCATGATTCCGCTGAACATAATTCCAAATTCGACTGGGCTCATGTGGTGATTTTTATTATTGATGTTAATAACCACCGTCCGAACATTTCTGTCGGTAGTGACAAAAGAGCCTCTACTCAACTCCTTAATGGATATCCAATATACTTTCTTGAGATCTTTGAAAACAATCCAGAGAATTTCGAAGTCTCCTTTATCAATGTTGTTGACAAAGACGAAGGGAAAAATGGCGATGTAAAATGTCAAATTCAAACAACAAAATTATTAAAGAATCTTTTCTATCTCGATATTCGGATGAGGTTAAACAAAAATACTTACCAATACAAATTGAAGATTCGTCAGTCGATTGATAGAGAGAAAATTACGAATCCTTTGAATTTCTCTATCAATTGTCAAGATAAAGGTCAGCCTGTCCTCAAGTCAACGATAATTGTTCAAGTAAACGTTTTGGATCAAAACGAATACCCGGCTCTATTTACTAGATCAAATTATTCCCTATCAATCATTGAGAAAAGGGGCAACTTTTCTATTTTATCATTCGCCGTCATCGATCAAGACGCTTTGAGTTTCAATGAATTCCATCTCAATTCTTCAAATAACTTTAATATCGAAAATTTTCACTTGAATTCCTTAACTCAGTCAAGCGGAGAAATCCGAATAGGTAATCCACTTGATAGGGAGAAATTTCCTAAATACCAATTCTCAATTTTTGTCGTCAATAAAGCTCAAGATATTAATAAATTCACCTCCTTTGCCACAGTTTCAGTTGTTGTGTTAGACATCAAC
The DNA here is from genome assembly GCA_959609185.1 of Schmidtea polychroa. Lineage (NCBI taxonomy): Eukaryota > Metazoa > Platyhelminthes > Tricladida > Dugesiidae > Schmidtea > Schmidtea polychroa. The sequence goes on along the minus strand of CAUHTR010002755.1, from coordinate 30,554 downwards.
GACAACGTACCCGAATATGTCGGTCGAATGAGTTTTGAAATAAAAGAAAACAACATACCCTCTCATAAATTGGGACAACTGGTTTTCGAGGATAAAGATATCGGAGAGAACTCCAGGATTTCAATTTCTTCCTTAATCACCACCTGTTATGGACCAACAGAAAAGTTGGCTGGAAATGAAGATCTGTTCCGGGTTTCCGAATTGAAAACCCTTCAAGTTAAACAGCCATTGGATTATGAGTTCATTCATAACTGCAAGATTGACATTCATTTTCATGACGAAGGATATCCGAAGAATCACAACAAAGTCACCATTATTGTAAACATTTTAGATGAAAATGACAATGAACCTGAATGGATCTATCCATCTAATTTAGATAATGTTGTCAACATCAGTCATATAAATATTCAATCCGGAACAAGACTTACTCGAGTTAGGGCAACCGACGCAGATTCCGTTAGCACTAACCGATTGACGTATGAATTGAAAGACAAACACGACTCTATATCCATAGACCCAAATACCGGGGAGATATCTTTAACAAAAGACATTGAAGCTGGAAAATACGATTTATTCCTCCAAGTTACAGATAATGGCAACCCAATGAGGAATTCATCCGCCAATCTCACGATAATCATCTATCAGCAGAATATGTTCCAGTCCATCAACAGCATTACTCGAGCAGTATTGACGATAATTTTCATACCGTCTTTTGTTATAATTTTCTCTAGTGGATTTTTCATCTTCATTGTACTGTTTCTCAAACGACGACACCGGTCGAATACAGATTTTCAATTCTCAAAATCTTCAGTTGTGAAAAAGAATCGAAACTTCTCCGCTAGCCCCTATAGATCCGCTCAAAGAACCTCACCAAACCAGTACCGAAATGTATCACCGGAATTACTCATGACCAGTCTACAGAATCCCTATTACTTTGAGACAGATCTAGAATCTGAGCCGCCTAATGAAAGCGAACATATTTCTAATAATATTGCTCAGTTATTTCTGAAGGTGAATGAGACCTTAGCAATTTAATCATGTAAAAATATTTTGTGAAGAGTGGTAACTATTGTTTCAATTAGAATAGATTTATTTTTTATTCTAATTCCCTTTTGGAAATTTAACGACCTTTCATTATTGAACACAGAAATTCATTTTCAAAATTTTCCAAAATACGAATAATTACATAATACACAAAATTTGGTTTAAAATAATAATTAAAATAATACTAATATTATTATTATTATTATTATTATTATTATTATTATTATTATTATTATTATTATTATTATTATTATTATTATTATTATTATTATTATTATTATTATTATTATTATTATTATTATTATTATTATTATTATTATTATTATTATTATTAATTATTAGTTTTAATATTATTATTTAAATTAAATTAAAATTTTGGAAAAAAAATATTTTCATAATTTATTTAAATAATCTATAATATCTATAGTTCTTCTATCCTACCTGATAATTACCAGAAAATGTTAAAATATATTGTTAAAAGAATGTTTGAGTTGCTTTCTTATAATAAAAAAATATAAGAAAATAATAATAATAATAATAACATAATAATTATTATTATTATTATTAATATTATTATTATTTTATTATTATTATTATTATTATTATTATTATTATTATTATTATTATTATTATTATTATTATTATTATTATTATTATTATTATTATTATTATTATTATTATTATTATTTATTAGTTTTAATATTATTATTTAAATTAAATTAAAAATTTGGAATAAAAATATTTTCATAATTTGTTTAAATAATCTATAATATCTATAGTTCTTCTATCCTACCTGATGATTACCGGAAAAATGGTAAAATATATTGTTAAAAGAATGTTTGAGTTGCTTTCTTATAATAAAAAAAATATAAGAAAATAATAATAATAATATAATTATAATTATAATTATTATTATTATTATTATTATTATTATTATTATTATTATTATTATTATTATTATTATTATTATTATTATTATTATTATTATTAATTATTAAATATTATTGTTGTTCGTGTTGTTGTGGTTATTATTATTATTATTATAAAATTTTAAAACTTTTCATTTTAATGATGAATCATTAAATGTTAATTTTATATAAAAATAAAATATTCTTGACGTCAAGCTATTTTTGTTTCGAAATGCTAGGTGACAGATTCAAGTATGTTCGGATAAAGAGAATACTTATTGCAAGAGTTTTCTGTGGCTTCTTTAAGAAAAGATTGGAGCTCAAACATTATGTCATTCACCACGAACACACACACACATATATATAAATATACACACATATACACGCATACACACAGAGATTTGTGGAGATTTTTTTTCATATTTTAATTTTTTTTCTCTGAAAAATCCTCAGATGAAAATTAACTAGGTTCGTTATATTTTTTCTCAAGAATTAAAACAAATAACTAATTATTTTGTTTATTTAAATATTCAAATTCTCGTTGATGTTGGGATTAAAATTATTTGATAATTTCAGAAATCAATGAAACCTGATTGTGAAGTGTGCAGCAGTGCAGATTCCGGTCAAGGAGCAAGCGAGGAGGAGATTTTGCTTTACAATTACAAATGTAAGATATTAATTGCTTTGTTTGTTTTTATTTTCCATTAATTAATCGGTTAATTATTTTTTCTTTTATTAAATCAAGTTTTCATGATGGAAAGAAATCTTTTGAAAACTTTTAAAAAAATTAATTTCTTTTAATAATCGCTTTTTATTAATAAACAACAAAAATTTTTCCAATATTAATTACAATATGTGCAGCTTTGTTGGTAGTGAGACGTGTTGGGTTTTTGTTTTAATTTATGCTTTTTTATTGTTAGTTCTTGAAAGACTTTCATAGATGACTTTGAAAATCATGGTTACTCGTTTGAGTAAATATTACCGACAACCTCCTAATTTTCTTGTGAAAAATCTATTTTTTAGTTTTAGTGTGTTATGAAAACTTAATGAAACGTATTGTCATGGAAATGACTCAATTCGTCAAGTTTCATTCTTGATTGGCTGATTGGAAGTGGGTTAATTAACACTCGCAAGATCTGTGTGCCACATTCATTCAACGCCGATAAAGTTAATATGAAGAATTTTAAAAATAAGATTAGTATCATCTTGTAGGGTTTATTATTGTTTATCTTAATTCTAAGCGGGTTGACTCGTTTTATAATATAACTATATGTTATTATATTTTCTTTCTGGTAAATTTTGAAAGGTTTAAAAAATGTACAATAAAGTTCAGGATTATATAATAAATCAAAAGTATGTAATTATTTAATTAAAGTCACCATTTACTCTAACATCTTTCTTTTCTCTTGAGAAGTATTATTTTCCTCATTTTCCCCTTAAAGCATAAGACCAATACATTCTATTTTAGTATGGCAAATGGTCACGGTGCTGAATGAGACCGTTAACAACACATTACGAGCCTTACCCCGTACAGCTTAGAGGACTATTGGTCAAGAATATTAAAAAATGTATAAATAATATGACATGATTTTTTTAAAATAAAAAATGTTAAATAAAATTTACTAAATCACCTGTAAGAAATGTCTAGGGAAATGAGTTTTATTACATTATTCAAAGGCAAGTACATCAAAAGATTTGTTGAATCACGAAAAATATGCATCTATCAAATTTTGTTTAAACTCATCAATTTATTCAAACTTACAAAATTAATTTAAATTGATTCTTTTTTTCTGCAAAATTTTTTAGCATATATATTTTGTTTCATTATGTTTAAATTATTTTTTATTTTTTTCGTAATTATATAAAACATTGAATTGTAAAATATAAAACTTTTGTTTTAATGCATTCTTTATATTAACTTGTTAGGTAAATTTTCAGTTATCAAATGAGAAATTGTAAATTAATAAAATCCACTCTCACTCATAATAATACCAAAAATTTTTTTTTGGGGGAGGAAGGTGTTAGATATATATTATACATTAGATCAACGGTGGGCAAATGCGGATCTTAGAGCCGCATGCGGCTCTTCGTTGAGTAAACTGCGGCTCATTGATAATTGAATTTTTGATAATTGAATTTGAAAATTGAATTCGATTTTTTTTTTGAAATTTTTTCAACTGAATTTTTAAAAAAAAATTTTTTGTTGCAATTGTATTTTCATAAATGTTAAAAATTAACGAAACATTGTTTTTCACATTTTACTGCTTTTTAAAATTATTTTGTAGTAGGCGGCGTTATAGTATAGATCATAGGCGGGGAACCCTTGACCTTCGTGAATTTCTTGTGAGTCTTCGTAAAAGCTAGCTCTTGTATTAATTGATATTTGATCTAATGATGACTTATATATTTTTGTGAATGCAGAAAATATTTTTACCTTTCATTAAATGAGATTGCGAATGAAAAGAAGATAAAAAAAATTCCCTCGTGACCAAAATGAAAACTAATTTAAGAACGCAAATTACAGATACTCATGAAGAGAAGCTTGACCCAGATATACGATTACTATCAAACAAGAAACAAACACAAATATGTCACTGAATTAAATTTTATTAGCTTTCTATTTTGTTTTTTATAATCAATTTATTTGAAAATACTTCTACTTTATTATTTTTATTTGAAGTGGTAATTAAATATGTAAATACTTGTTTATTTAAAAAATGATAATTACACAAAAACGGTAATAATTTCATAAAAATGGCATTTATAAATCGACATATCCACTAATGCGGCCTCTTTCATTACAGACTTATTTAAATGTGGTCTTCCTTACCATTCTTTATTATATAAAGTTAACGACTTGAGCTGAAAATTAATTAAAAAGCGCATGCGGTGAGCCCGTTCAAAGCAATTCGCTACAAGTTGGCATGTTATTTTAATTTATATAAGGAAATCTCGCGTAATACAATATATAGCTTGTTCATAGAACTGCCAACTTAGCAAAGATACACCCGTTTGCACTGAAATATGGGTTGGTATGTACAACCAATTATAGATGCGTCATTCTTTATGAAATTTAACTATGTGGTTAATTTAATATGCATTCAGTATAACCACTATTTATTTATTTATTTATTTATTAGCTATTTTATTTAGCTATTTTAGAAATGGCTTTCAAGTAAATTTTTTTATTTAAAGTAAACTTTAAGGCTTGAATATTGATCCATATAGATATGAGATCATTATTCAAGCTCTTAAATAATACTTTTTATCAACATTATTTTTAATTAATTTTTCAGGAGTTTTAGATGTTATTATTATTATTTGGAATTATTTCAATATAATGTTAGTTTTATTATTATTTTATTAAGTAATTAAGTAAAAAATACAATTTATTAATCGCCACAAATATCAATTTTTTTACAACATTTAGGGAAAAAATGGTAGATGTGTTGAAAATAATTTTTTTAATTTTTATATTCGTCTTTTTTTAGTTTGTCAAGTTCTGAAATTCTATAGAAATATTAATTTTTAAATTTAAGTTAATAAAATTTACGATTTTCTAGTTTTTTCCCAACATTAGACGGTAAAGTTGAGATTTCAGGGCAATGTTAAATACTAAAAAACTATTAAATTTATTAAAAATTTAAGATAAATCTTACGAAATAATGTCTTTATTATCTTTATTATAGAACTCAAAGTTGAGTTTTCGGAATTTTCGTTAAAAATTCTTTCATTCATTTTTTTCTAAAAAATTCTAAAAATGCCTGTAAATGATTTATTATAGTGCGTTTATTCATAGCAACGAATATATATATATATATATATATATATATATATATATATATATATATATATATATATATATATATATATCGAAAATTTGCATGCATTTTTTACTATGTGTTATGTTTGTGTGTCAGTTTATTTTTTCTACCACTTTCTCACTTTATATTTTAAATGCGTTTATTCATTGCAACGATAAAAATCGACACACAGGTAAGTTTGTATGTTTATATAATATACACATATTGATTTTTTGTTTTATATTATAGGTGTGTTTATTGAGTGCAAACGGATGTAACAGGACATACCATGCATACCATTCCAGTGCAATTATTATAAATTGATAAAATAAATACTTTTATAAAGACTTTTTCAAGCTTTTAAGTCCGTCAATAAAGGACGATTTTTTTTATTTGCTATTGGGAAGATTTTTAAAAACTAAAATCTACTTACATTTTAAATTTATTATTTGTATAATATACAAAAAAAGGATTATTTCCTATCTCTTACTCCTTTAACATATTCTCATCTCTCACTTGTACCACTTACCCCAATAAAAACAAATGAACAAATTTTTCCAAGCAAAGAACGTTCGAAATGATATAATATTAAAATCGCTCATTAATTTTGGGGTAGCTTAATGAAAATGTATTTTCTAGAAGTCAAGTTTCCATAATCTCTTACAGGTGTATTAGTTAAAATGTTTTTTTATATTTTTTTACAAATATAAATTTTTTCTTGTTGAGTACAACATACATATTTATTGCATTTCTTCTGTTATATAAATCCTAAAATGAAAACCAAAACCTTCACTAAAGTCCAACGAAAAAAGACGAACGAATACCATTTTACTCCCTTAGTTTTAGACATAGATTTCAATTTTTATTATTTTTTGAATCTGATTTCCAACCCCCCCGCCCCGATTTCGACAAGGGAGCCTTGATCCAGCTTGCTTTTCCCGTACTCTATTTAAAATTACTGAATGAACATTTTCATTACAATTAAATATTAAATTAAAAATGACTTATTTGATTTTTTTACTGTAATTATTTGACAATTAAAATTAAAATTTTAAATATTTTCCCCTCAAATTTTGCAAGCTTTCCACTTGGGTGATTTTTGAGATGATAATTTACTTATTTCATGGTTGATCATATTCTTTAATTGCATTCCCTAATTATCCGAATTTCCTGGCGTTTTATGTCACAGGTTGAATATATTTTCACAGTTTTATGATTAATAGATAAAACTCCCAGATTCTTTGGACTTCTTTTCATTTGGCATCAAACTTGCCAAAGCAAAAATGTCATGTATCCTTAATATTTGACAACAATTGTTCAATGACGAACGAAAGGCAAAAATATTACTTCAAACTTGCAAATAATAACAAAGCTAAAAACTGTGAATTACTGAACGAAAAAGTCAATGAAAAAATGCTGGCTTTTTAATGGAATATTATCAGTGCACAAGAATTTAGTCTTAATAGTAATTTTTGTTACGCCTTCCCATTAAAGTTGTGGACAGAGAGGATTGCGTGCGACATTATTCAATATTGATGCAAGTAGTTATAATACACACCTGTGAAAATGTGACTGAATTCAGACAGGTTGTACTTATATTATTAAACCTTTATTTTTCTATTTTCAATAACTTTATATGAGATTATTTTGAAATATATTAAAAAAAGAAAAGTTGTAAAAATTACCGAAAAAATTATTTAAAAATTTTTAAGTATATTTCTTTACATAATTTTTGCGATTATTTATATTCCATTTAATAACATAGATGAAACTTTATTCAATTTCATCACAATTTTTAGCAATATTGTCAAGAATCCTCTTACTTTTATCGGTACTTAAAAGAGAAAGTGATACGGTAGGAAAACCGGATTTCCTAGTATATCTTTAATAGATTTGATACACTAACTCTAACTTCATTCACTAACTCATTTCTCTGTAACTTCTACCTGCCTCACTTTCTCTGTTATCTTTTCTTGTCAGAAGCGTAGCGACAGTATTCGGCGCCCTGGTACAAAGTATAAACATTTTGCACCCCGTGTCACTGAAACATTGGAGCACAGTATTCTGTGCCATTGAAAAATACTCAATATTACATAATAACACTATCACCACAAAAAAACACCATTGAAAGAGAATTTGCAGAAAACCAAATTTTAACTGTTACAATCACAACAGAAATTTTACCAACAGTTTTTTTTTGATTTTTCTCGCATACATGCCCAAAAATTTGTTAATAATAGCATAAAAGTCTATTTTTTCAACTGTTTCATTCTCTACTTAGAGAGACGATCTTGTTTCATCGACGCCCTTAGATATGAGAAAATGCGCTTCAGCTTGCTGAAGGAACGCTTATAACTGGCTATTGACACTGCAATTGTTAAAAGAATTTGCTGAGCAATGCACAAATTGGGAAAGACATAATCGCCATACAACACAATACAAGAAAAAGGTTTCAAGAGAGAATACAATGAACCCTCTTCTGGGACCCCCTCATGTTGGCACCCAAGGCAAATTGCCACCTTCCTGTCTCCCATTGCCACGCCTCTGTTTCCTTTGCTAATAATGAGTGCTTACTGTTGACATAAATCTTTGTGTTAAGATGTTAATCAATGTTCTATCATATTAATATTAAATATAATTCATTAAATACTCCTATTTTATGTACAATAATTAAAATAAATATCACCTTCACCCCAAAATGTTGTTTTTAAATAAGATTTTAAAATTTTTATCCTAAGTAAAATATATTAATTACAACATTAGATTCAAAAGAACTATAAGAAATAATAATCGAAATATAATTAAATAATTAAATAAAAATAATAATAATTACATGAATTTGATAAAAAAGATATTTCCATTAGTAGCGTACTGTAACCTCATTCCACAACACAAAGTTGGGCTTATACAGCCTGTGGGCCCCTACTAATTGACAGGAGATTCTCATGTGTCGAGATGTAGTTTATAATTCTTTTATTAATTTTCACAAAACTTTTAAAATATAATCTTTCTTTTCTGACTACGGTGACTTTTTTTTAATGCCTTTCTTGATATATGATGCAAATTTATTTGTTTAAATCTATTAAATAATTTTTAAATTCTTATTTTTATAATTATTAGTATTATTAACTTTATTTATTTATTAATTTATTTATTTTCATTATTTATACTGCTTTTACTGATAAAATTTTAATTACCGAAAAATTTATTTTAAAATTTATTATATTAATTATATTTCAAAATTAAAAATAATATTGCATCTAAATAAAATCAAATAATTGCTGAATTGGATACGATGAAATTAGCATCACATTTCTATTAATATTGATAATGATAATAATAATAATAATAATAATAATAATAATAATAATAATAATAATAATAATAATAATAATAATAATAATAATAATAATAATAATAATAATAATAATAATAATAATAATAATAATAATAATAATAATAATAATAATAATAATACTAATAATAATAATAATAATAATAATGATAATAATAATAATAATAATAATAATAATAATAATAATAATAATAATAATAATAATAATAATAATAATAATGATAATAATAATAATAATAATAATAATAATAATAATAATAATAATAATAATAATAATAATAATAATAATAATAATAATAATAATAATAATAATAATAATAATAATAATAATAATAATAATAATAATAATAATAATAATAATAATAATAATAATAATAATAATAATAATAATAATAATAATAGGTTGGAACGGCCGATTTAGTTTAGTATATGTTCAGATTCGACTGAAAGAGGTTGTGTGTATTGTGCGCTCAATATTTCTATCTATAAATTTTTAAGGTTTACTTCTTTCGTATGATTTTTTGGGGTTTGTATTCATTTGAGAATTGAGAAGGAGGAGCAAAGTGTATATGATTGAACTAACTTATATCAAACTTTCTCAATAACTTCTCCATTTATTGGTGCCAATTCGAAAAATAGGATGTAATGAAATTATAAATTTTCAGTTTTTATACCAATGAAGCGTGACGACACTTGAAGGCGCCTTTGGGTTGTCTCATTTAGTTTCGTAATATTTGATCATTTCATTTCGGATTTTTTGTGTACTCTATATGTTAAAGTCTGGTATTTCTTCAAAGGGTTTCCCTTTATGAGATAGCATTGGAAAATATGTTGATAATAATATATGTTACTGATTACAGTCATGCTCGGTATGAAAATGAAAGATGTAAATAGGATATCTACGTAGTACGTCACCTTCATTAAATAATAACATTTCTCACATTTTATTCTCTTTAAATTCACTTCCAAATCAAATATTCATTTTAAAAAAGTTCAATTTATTAAAAAATTTCATTTTCTATTTAAAATTTTTCATGCAGGCGTAAAATTGGAACTTTTTGAGTAATTGAAATATGAAGTTGCCATCTGTCACAAAATTGATTCTGTTGAATTTTCCTTTCAATGTTCGTGATTCTTTACGTTCATATCATTTAGCAGATGATACTCCGGTAAAGGAGTCTATAAATATGGATTCATTCCATTTAGGATTTAATAATAATAATAATAATAATAATAATAATAATAATAATAATAATAATAATAATAATAATAATAATAATAATAATAATAATAATAATAATAATAATAATAATAATAATAATAATATTAATAATAGTAATATTAATAATAGTAATATTAATAATAGTAATATTAATAATAATATTAATAATAGTAATATTAATAATAGTAATATTAATAGTAATAATAATAATAATAATAATAATAATAATAATAATAATAATAATAATAATAATAATAATAATAATAATAATAATAATAATAATAATAATAATAATAATAATAATAATAATAATAATAATAATGATAATAATTATAAGTAATTTATCTTTCCAAATATACAATTTAAAAACTTTTCTATTCTAAGAATGAAAGTTGGGAAATTAAAGTTAATGAAACATGAAAATTAAGAAGAAATTACTTTATTAAAATATTATATTGGGGTACACAAAAGTGAATTTATTGGTTTCTCAGATGTAATTTCGACACTTTTACCGGAATTTTATGATCTCATAAATTTATTAAAAGTTGTTAAATCATTGCTAATTATCTCCTTTCCTCTTTTTACTCTGTTCATATGAAATTAATTTTTTTATATTGGCAAAAGTGGTCAAGAAAGTATTTTTTATATTTATAAAGCTTTAAATTGGTTTTAGATTTTTTTTTAAATTATAAGAATGGCATAATTATAATTTTAACAGTATATGTCAGTGTCACCGCTAGACCAACCACCCTGAAAATGAACTAGGTTGACTCAGCTAGGTCACGAATATATATGGTGTGTATATACAAAAAATGATTAAATTCAATGGAAATGAGCTCCAAAATCTCTAAATTAAAATATAGGTCACGCAATAATATAAAAGTTTTTATATATTATGAAACTAAGACAAACTTATATTATGGAATAAAAATCGAATGCTATTGCCCATGGGAGACAATGAACAAAAACATAACAAATAAATATTTAAATTAACGGAAAATATTTAGGTAAAAGAAAACACCTAAGAAATCAGATATACAGGATATTTACAAGAAAAATTTTTCCAGATCATAAAATCACCAAAATAAAAAAAAACTCAAAAAATTTTCCCAAATTTTAAAAAAAAGTTTCAAAAACATATAATTTGAGCCTATCTCTAATCATTGCCGGCAAAATAAAATCAAGCTTACAGTACTTAACCTCACGAAAAAATGAATCAGTGTCACCGGCACCAATATTTAGTTCACAATTAAACTCTATTCTATATTTGGCCAATTAATAATAAACATATCAAATCATTATTCAGTTGAGCAGTAATTAGATCAGGGGTCTCAAACTCAAACTGGCCTGCGGGCCGCATTAGACTAGTATCATGAGCAGGCGGGCCGCAACATAAATAATTGTTTTCCAGAACATGTGGAGTCTGAAACACCGACGTTAATATTTATTTAATTAAAAACTCAACAAAACTAAAAAAACATTTTATTTTAATATTTTAGCATTCATTATGCTGCTTTCTTACATTAAAATACTAAAATTAATGTTACTGTGAAATCAATCCATGTTTTGCCCACTTACCTGGCATCGTTTAGCATCAACCAAGGCATCAATGTTAGGTTTAATGTCCTGTGATGAAACCAGTCTTAGAGATGCTTGCAGATGTTCATCAGTAAGCCTAGATCTTAATGGCGATTTGATAATTTTCATGGAAGAGAAAAATTGTTCGCAAACATACGTACTTCCAAACATTGCTATCATCCTTGCAGCAGCAGAAAGTAACATAGGAAACCTTTCTTTTGAAACAAACTGATAAAATTCTAGAATTCCAACATCTGAATACTTTTGCTTCAATATGGAATCACACTGAAGATCTACTAATTCCATCTGCAGTTCCTCTGCTATATTTTCAATCTCAACGGCGAATGGTGTTGCAAAAAGCTGAAAATGTGGTTCAAGTGCCTTAAAATCGTTAAAACGTAAAACAAATTGTTGATGCAAATCTGAAATTATATCTGCATATTCTTTCAGGGATTGGTTTTCGACTTTTCCTAAGGAATTCAAAGTTGAGAAATGGGCTAAGTTGCCTACAATAAGCTGTCTTTGAAATAAAGACAATTTGACTTTGAATGATTTAACACTGTCATACATCTGTGTAATGACTTGTCTTTTGCCCTGAAGTTTTAAATTTAATGCATTCAAATGACCAGTTAAATCTGTCAGAAAGGCAAGGTCGCAAATAAACTTGGCATCAGTAAGCTGTGGAACCTCATTCTTTTTGAGTTTCATGAAAGAATAAATCTCTTCTCTAAGTGCAAAAAAACGATTCAGCCATCTAACTTCGGTGTAATAAAGAATTTCCCGATATTCGCTTTCTATACTTGCTAGGAAAGAAGTGAACTGTCGGTGATTTAAGCCTCGTGAACGTATAAAATTGACCGTTTTCACAACTACATCCATGACACCCATCATTTTAATACTTTTGCTACACAGAGCTTCTTGGTGCACAATGCAATGTAAGCTAGTGAAATTATTATTTGGTATATTGAGGATTTGTAGTTTGGTCTTCACCAATCCAACAACACCGATTGTTTGTGAACACATAGCTGGCGCTCCATCCGTGACCATTGATACAAGTTTGTTCCATGGTAATCCAGCCTTTTCAAGACAATCTTCCAATCCTTTAAATAAATCACGTCCCGTTGTGGTATTCTTCAATGGTACCAAGTCTAGAAATTCTTCCGTTACATTAAATTTACTGTCCACTCCTCTTATAAAAATTGCGCACTGTGAAGTATCTACCAAATCAGTACTCTCATCAACTTGTTTTTACTGAATTTTCTGCAAATTGGCTTAAATTCGAAAAAAGTTTCGTTGCTTATCAAATCCTATTTTAAGCTGGTTAACTTTTTCATCTCGAATTTTTCCAGTATATTTATCATATTTTTCACGATGCATAGTGTCGTAGTGCCGGCGAAGGTTGAACCCCTTTGGTACTGCGATAGTCTGCTGGCATATAAGGCACTGAATTTTATCTCTCGCCTCTGTGAAAAAATATAAATTCTCCCACTTCTCTTGGAAAACCCTTCTTTCATCAACGAGTTTTCTTTTTCTAGATAACGAAGTCATTTTGTGATGGGTATAAAAAATTTTAAATATGCCAATTATTATTTGTTGATTGAAATAACATTAAATTAAAATAAACAAAAATTTAAATTATGTAAAATATATGTATTTTTAATATAACTTATATTTTTTTAATTTAAATAATTTAAATAATAAAATCAATAATTTTTAAAATAAATAAACTGCTTTCGATAAGATTCATAAGAAAGACGTAATAAAGCCATTATTAAATTGTACTAGACGTCATATGTATAAATATAAATAATTAAAAAGAGTAGTTTTAATTTATTCAGCCAATTATGATTTTAATTGTTAAATAAGTTTGGTTAAATTACAAATCTATGTTTTTTCGTTGCGGGCCGCATGCGGCCCGCGGGCCGCGTGTTTGAGACCCCTGAATTAGATCATCATCAATTCTGATGGATTTTCAGAAAGTCGGTTTTGAGGCATATACAGTAGGTAGAAGTGTGCTGCATGACTCATAGTTACTCCCGCCTCCACATCGAGTCATAAATGACGTCATCGATGACTCATCGCGCATAAATAATACACGTTACTCATCATAGTGACTCATCAAGGGTTACTCATTTCAAATTAAAATTTCAAGATGACCAAATTGTTTAAATTGAGGTGTTTGTGCTCTACACTTACTTAAACCTTTGAAGGTTCAACCATGATTACAATTTCTACATTTGAAAATGCTAATTCGATAAGCTATTTCTATTGTTATAAATGTAAAACCAAAAGTAATTTAGTTATTTAATACTGATGATTTCTACAAGTAAAACTGTTGAATATGATTGTATAAATAACAAAACCCATTTGGTAAATTTATTATTTTATCAATTTTTTCTGTATATATGTAATTTATAGCAAGGAATTCCTACTAGAAATAAGGAAAAAGTTAAATTAAGTCCAAACTATTCCGAAGATAAGTATTTATTGAAATTCGTGTTTTAAACCACACTTTTGAAGATTTTCTAAATAATAATGATACTTACACTGATAAGGAAATCATAAATATTTAAAAATTTTCAAACATTCCTCTATTGAATATTTGATTGATTTATTTAATTATGATAAATGCATTTTGAAGTTATCTAGTTATTTAAACAAAACAGGGGTAAACAACGATTCACTGAATAAATACTTTTGGAGTTGCATGTATTTAAGGTTGAAACCGGGATATAGTAGATTGATTTATGATTGGATAGGAAAAGCCGATTTGATTGAAAATAAGCTAACTGAAAGACTGAACGATGTATTGAGAACTTACATGTATATAGTATGATATTCATTAATCAGTGTTGAAGAAACTTGACAATTGCGAACATTCTTCTTATGACACTTAGAACAAACAATTACGTGACCGCACGGTAAAAAAAACAAAACTTGATTTTTTTTACAAATTGAACAAGTTAAATACCTTTTCTTAACATCGTTCAGTGAAAATGTTGAAAATTTTGAAAATCATGAAATTTATGTAGAAATTAAGTTTTATGAATATTTAAGTACATAATAATGAAACTTCGAAAATAAAATAATAAGAACTTTCCAAATAATAATAATAATAATAATAATAATAATAATTAGTTAAACATACATGGCAATGATTTAATTATAAGATAACGCCAATCAAACATTTTTTTCACGATTAATTTCGACAGTTTTCCTGTCATCATCAGGTGGGATATAATACTTATTAAATAAAGGATTTTAAACAAATTTAATTATATATAAAAAATTTTTTATTTTATAAAAATATTATTTTTTAAAAGCTTTAACATTTAAAATTTAATTTAATAATTTAAAAATTTAAAAATTTTTTATCAATTATTTAATTTATTCAATTATTCAATTATTTAATTTTTTTTATCAATTATTTAATTTAACACAACAATCAATACATACAATACACAAAAGCTTATTTAAAACACTCAACACACAAGTATTTACAGCATTCTGCACATTAATTTTCGGATTCAATGATTTTATCAACAACGCCTCACAAATCACACGTTCCCAATAATTATCAAAGTTTTTTAATAAAATTTTAAAATCAGACATACCTATTTTAATCTTACAGCCCTTATTGTGCTCACCAATATGGGTCAAAGACTTCGGTCTACAATGTTCTCGAGCTCGAATACAGAGATGACGGGAAGTCTCTCCAATGTATGTGGCATTACACCCATTACATGTAAACTGATAAACGAGATCGGAACACAATTCAACCGGAGTCTTTGACTTATTAATAAACATATTGCGTACTTTCCATGAAGTTGACACTATCCTATAATTTAAATTCCCTAACTGCTTTCTTATCTTCACTTTATAATCCTTAAAACCTTCTGAGTACGGCAATACTAACACAAATTTAGGCTCATCATCCTTGCTCACACTATTTAATTTATTTAACTCATCAGACTCACACACCTCAACAAAATCACACCCAGATTTTAACTCATCCGACTCACACATCTCAACAAGATCACACCCAAATTTTCTCAAACATGGATCCTTAGGATTTTTAATAAATTTGTCAACAGTCTCTTTCACCATAATTACTAAAAAGGATTTTGAATAACCATTCTTCATCAACAGTTCAACCAATACGTCAACACTCTTTACCGAATTTTTAAAAGTAGAAGACAAAGACCATGCATGATAAATCAACCCCTTCACCATATTTCTTTTATACTTGAATTCACAAAAACTTTCTGAAGAAGTATAGAGACCAGTATCAGTTGGTTTTCTATAAATCTCTGTCTCATAGTGTTTCTCTTTACGTTGAATTAACAAATCCAAGAAAGCAAGCGATGATTTTTTCTCCGTTTCACATGTGAATACAATGTTTTTATGTAGACTGTTCATATAATGCAAAAACGGGTCAACATGCCTCTGATTTTCAAATATAAGAAATATATCATCCACATACCGTTTATAAACAGTGGGTTTCATACCTTGGAAAGATGCAATTTTCTTTTCTAAGCTTGTTAAAAAAATTGAAGCCATCGTTGGTGCTAAAGGAGAACCCATAGCAACCCCATCTATTTGTTGATACCATTCATTATTGAAAAGAAAATTGATTTTTGAAGTTGCAAATACAAGAAATTCACGAAATGCTGTTCTATCCAAAATATGATGTTCAGAAATATTTTCATTCCATAACAAGCAACATAATTCAATTGTTTCAACCAATGGTACATTAGTAAACAGACTACAAACATCAAACGAAACCATAATTTCATCCATACTTTGTCTATCATATTGTGCAATGCAGGAAACAAATTCAAAACTATCTTTACATTCAAATTCTGATCGTATCAATGGTTTCAATAATCCATCCAAAAATTTGGCTATTTTATACTGGGCAGTGCCAATCATGGATAAAACAGGTCTCATAGGCACGCCATCTTTATGGATTTTTGGAAGCCCATACATTTTTGCTGGTTGTGATCCCATTGGGCGAATGGACTTAAACAACTCTTCATCAATTTGCTTATTTTTAATTAATTTATTCAGTATTTCTTTCAACAAATTCTCATCCTTAAGAGGAGGATGTATTCCATTTTTTCGAGAATTCTCTATTTTCACAAACTGGGGAGCGTTCAAAACATCATTAAGCTTATTTACATATACATCATGGTCGAGAATTACCAATCCATTTCCTTTGTCAAACTTGCATATATTGATGTCTTTTTTAGCTAAATTTTTTAATACAGTAAAATCTTTAATATTCTGCTTTTTATTTTTATCAATATACTCCATCGTACTCGTACTCGAACTCAACACACTCTTCACATAATTAGTATTAATATCCTTCATCGATCTAAGTATATGAAAGTATAAACTTTCAATCTTCGCACATAATTTTGTTTCATCAATTCTTTTCTTAATGGAATGATTGGGACCAAATTTCAAAATACGCTCCTCATCTTCAGACAAAACAACTTTACTCATGTTTATTAATGTATTCTCTACACTAAATTTAGAGATCCCAAATAATTTTCTCAAATTTTTTAATTTATTGATATGAGCATTCTCTTTTGATTTTAACTGAGAAATTGAATTCTTAATACACCATTCAACACATACCTGCAAACAAAACTCATTGGTTATTTGATTTAAAGTACATCTAATATTTAATAGTTTTTTATCCAAAGATATTCTCCTTATCTTCTCTGATTCCAACATTCTTCTTAACGTTCTTTTATGTATTATTTGCACATCTTTACTTGAGAGACAATCACTAAGTTTCATTTTAAAAATGAACGAAGGAATCATTTTTTCTTCTAGACAAGTCTCAAGAAAACAAATGTCTAGTTCTTTTCCTCTAAGTGCATTAAAAGTCTTCAATAATCTTTTGAATACTGGAACAGCAGAAACATGATTTTTGAATAAATAGTTAAACATACATGGCAATGATTTAATTATAAGATAACGCCAATCAAACATTTTTTTCACGATTAATTTCGACAGTTTTCCTGTCATCATCAGGTGGGATATAATACTTATTAAATAAAGGATTTTAAACAAATTTAATTATATATAAAAAATTTTTTATTTTATAAAAATATTATTTTTTAAAAGCTTTAACATTTAAAATTTAATTTAATAATTTAAAAATTTAAAAATTTTTTATCAATTATTTATTATATGTTTATTAATAAGTCAAAGACTCCGGTTGAATTGTGTTCCGATCTCGTTTATCAGTTTACATGTAATGGGTGTAATGCCACATACATTGGAGAGACTTCCCGTCATCTCTGTATTCGAGCTCGAGAACATTGTAGACCGAAGTCTTTGACCCATATTGGTGAGCACAATAAGGGCTGTAAGATTAAAATAGGTATGTCTGATTTTAAAATTTTATTAAAAAACTTTGATAATTATTGGGAACGTGTGATTTGTGAGGCGTTGTTGATAAAATCATTGAATCCGAAAATTAATGTGCAGAATGCTGTAAATACTTGTGTGTTGAGTGTTTTTAAATAAGCTTTTGTGTATTGTATGTATTGATTGTTGTGTTAATTAAATAATTGATAAAAAAAATTAAATATTGAATAATTGAATAAATTAAATAATTGATAAAAAATTTTTAAATTTTTAAATTATTAAATTAAATTTTAAATGTTAAAGCTTTTAAAAAATAATATTTTTATAAAATAAAAAATTTTTTATATATAATTAAATTTGTTTAAAATCCTTTATTTAATAAGTATTATATCCCACCTGATGATGACAGGAAAACTGTCGAAATTAATCGTGAAAAAAATGTTTGATTGGCGTTATCTTATAATAATAATAATAATAATAATAATAATAATAATAATAATAATGATAATGACATATCAAGCATATACACCCGTGCTAAACAAGGCATGTACATTACATGTGCAATACGTATCGAATATGATATAGAATGTGTGCAAAATTTTCCCTTAATTATTGCTCCTTATTGACAATTTTCTGTACACCCACATTCAAACCAAAACATAGATTTTTCATAAATTTTAAAGAAATTTACATGTATTTTGATAAAATTTCATATTTGTTCCCATTGCAAACACACAATAATTCTCTACCCCATAGCATATGTGTGTATATATTTTAGGATTTTCACTAATATTTGCAAAATTAATAATAATAATAATAATAATAATAATAATAATAATAATAATAATAATAATAATAATAATAATAATAATAATAATAATAAAGTTTAATGGGTTGAGTGTGAGCAGTACCCATAGGAAGACAAAATATCTTATTGGATAACCTCGGAGTATATATTCAGAGCGCGTGTGATAGGCATTTGATTTACCTTTTGTTTAATATATATATATAGGTTTGACGTTATTTGACTCACTGTAGGGGCGGGGTAACGATGAGTCATGCAGCACACTTCTACCTATTATATACAATCATCTTTTCAGCTGAATTGCATAGCCTCAAATTGATCTGTTTTTCAGATTTTCTACGGATTTACCATATAGGCTGTTATTAAATAATTTATACAAATCTCTGTACAGCTCACATTAGAATTTGGGCGCAAATGTGCATTTAGTTGTTGTCGCGTCTGTGTACGCGTTGGGCTCTCGAAATTAAATCGATTTTTTCTGGAATTATTTTTATTTTGGTTTCAGGTTTTTTGTTTCATTAAAGTGAATTTGTTGTAAATTCAAATTGTAGTGAATAATAAACGTTTTTTTATAATCGTTGGATTTAGTTATTCAATTACATCGAAAATTGTTTAATGGAATTAGTTATAAAGGAATTTCTTGCAGATACTGAATGAATTGCTCATTCATCAATATCTTCAGAAGAGAATAGTTGTGAACTGAAAACTGAATTGATTGAGGAAAAAGATTCTAGAACAAACTTTCATTTTTTGAAATTCAGACACTAAAAGAAATGTGTGGGA
Source organism: Schmidtea polychroa (assembly GCA_959609185.1). Taxonomy (NCBI): domain Eukaryota; kingdom Metazoa; phylum Platyhelminthes; order Tricladida; family Dugesiidae; genus Schmidtea; species Schmidtea polychroa. Next base: position 10,672 of record CAUHTR010002755.1, on the reverse strand, counting down.
TATGCTGAAAGAATATAATGATTATATGATCAAATATGAAACTTATTTACGGGATTTGATTGAAAAATATGAATCACAATAATTACAATTGGAAAACGACAACAATCAAATAAATATTGACATGAAAAGTTTAATTGAATATTCAGACAGCGAAGACGATGAAATTTAAACTAATGATGATATTTTAAGTAATAGTCCAGTAAAACCTGAAGAAATTGCATCTCAAACTGAAAATGTAATGAGCGAGTTAATGGAAGTGAAAAGCAAAAACATTTCACCATCGACGTATATTGCTTTAATTGATTGCCCAACTACCTCAATATCTGTAGAGAGGAGTTTTCCCATGTTAAGGAAATTACATGCCAATGATAGGAACTTTGCTAAAGATAACGTTTTTAAATATTTTATATTCTATTACAACTCGAGCAATAAAATTGGAACATTGTAACTAGAAAGTGAATAAGCGTCTGGAAAAATATGTTTTATTTTTATTCTTAATCATATTTAAATAATTAAAGTTAATTTAAAATTTTTTATAAAAATATTATTTTATTAAAATTATAATTGCAATTTTTTGCAAAAATGATAATTTTAAATTCAAATTCTCTGTTTTAATTACAAATTTTCGGGACCCTAATTATTATTATTATTGTTATTATTATTATTATTATTATTATTATTATTAAGCACCTTTGGCAATTGCGAATGAAACAATTTCTTTTGTTTTTAGTGGATAGATTGCATGCTTAGAATTAAGACCCATCTGATGACCTGCTAATACCGACGGATCAACTCCAACTCTTCTTACTAGTAATTTTTGCATAAACTAATTGACATACTGATTGACCAGCAGCACTAGTTAGTGATAATGTAGAATCAAATCTGTTCAACCTAATGTACACCCATAGGAGTAAGATGTGTATTGTTAGTATCGGAATTACAATTTAAAATAGTTTCTATTATTGACTTGTGAATATATGTATTGTTGCCACCTTCAATCTTGATATTATTAAATCCAAGAATAGCCATCTATATAAAGCATATGAATCAAAATATTAATAGCAATCGTAGCATCAAGCATCATCCAAAACCTTTTTATCAGTTTTTATCTTTATTTATCTGAATAGTTAATAAAGTGTCATTCAAATCCAAATATTTAGTTTCAAAATCATTGATGTAAAATTCCACGTCATTTCTACTATCTGTAATAGAATTCATTGGAAAAACTTCTTCGGATGCTCCATATTCGCTTCATATGATTGATCAAATCTAGATTAACCGCAAATCATTTTTCAAATATAGTTCTATGTCCTCTCATCCGTTTGTTTATAGGCAATGACCGGTGCTTTTTACGTTTTGGAACAGTTGCTGGGAGATGGTTCTGTTTTCGTCTTTTTGAAACATGCCCTCAAGCACCCGGTAAAACTTTTCCTAGTTAGAATAAAGCATTTGCTTTCAGATATGGTAATATCTTTTTATCATTCATAATCACATCTTTTACAGTTTTCATACCGAAAATTGACAAACTACCGCGCCAGACCCTCCGGGTGTGTGGGCTGGTATGGTGATGATTTTAATCTTAGTATTTTGAATAAATGTACATCAGCTAGTTTTGTGATGAAATGTTGATTTAAAATATTTTGTAATAAAGTTGAAAAATCTAGTTTAGACTTTAAAATTTTGAAAAAAATTTAGTTAAGAAGATTTTTCTTGTAAATATCCTGTAATTTCCTATACGGTTGAATTTCCTATAATAAAGTCATATTGTCTTAGTTTCATAATATATGGAGAATGTTATATTATGGTGTGACCAATATTTTAATTTAGAGACTTTGAGCCATTTTCATGGAAACTAAGCATTTTTTGTACATATTTTTTTGTATATATATATTCGTGACCTACATAAAATTCTGAGTCGACCTAGATATTTTCCAGGGGGAAGGAGGCTGGTCCAGTGGTGACACTTTTATCTACTTTTCACTATTATTATTAATCCATTTTTCATTGCATCCTTTCATTGTCGTACATATTCAATTAATGCAATGAGTTCATAAACGCCAAAACAATATTGTATATTACTTACAAAAGTTGACTAAGAGTAACTTTGAGCTAATTTCTAACCCTTTCATAACTCTACAAACCAGAAAACTACTATATAGACGATCAACCGATTTGGAAATAGAAGACAAACTCCGAATCATCCTCGGCTTCAACAAATTATTTCCATCAACAGCCATCAGAATTACAATTTTAAAACATCTAAATTATAGCAATATATATTTACATTTTAAATCTTTTACTATTTTATTTTTAAGAATAAGATTTTTTTTAAAACAAAAAAATGAGTCATTTTAATTGAGAAATTAATAATCAAAAAAACACTAGTATTGATTTAATTTTTATTGTTTTATTGTTTTCCATAATAAATAAAAACAAATTAATTAGATTTTTTTTCCCAAAAATTAAAAGTGAAAATTTTTTCAATGGTTCAAAATTTAAGAAAAACAATTTCTAAGATTTTCAAAGTGGTTGACATCAGCTTCACTGAAAATGACGAAATGCGTAGATTTACTATAGAATTGATCTGAAATTTCCAGTTCGTTTAAACAAGAAATATAATCATACACGTGCTGGAATTGTTAAAACACCTGAATTTTTTGGTAATTCAGTTCTCGTGTTGCTTTTTCGTTTCAGTTTGTTTATATCTACTGGGTTCATAATTGTGTTTATTTAGAAATTATCTATGATATTTTCTAATTTTTGATTTGAACGTCAGATTTTTTTCATAATTTATTTTTTCAATAATTATTTCCGTCTTAATTAATCTTGGTCAATGTTTGATAACTAATGATAATAATAATAATAATAATAATAATAATAATAATAATAATAATAATAATAATAATAGCAATATTAATAATAATAATAATAATAATATTAATAATAATAAAAAAATTATAATAATAATAATAATATTAATATTAATAAGAATAATAATATTAATAATAATAAAAATAATAATAATAATAATAATAATAATATTAATAATAATAATAATAATAATAATAATAATAATAATAATAATAATAATTATAATAATTATAATAATAATAAAATTAATAATAATATAACTAAATATTCTTTCCTTTCTTCAAAATTCTTTTGGGTTTCGTTGATCTTTATAGTAATAATTCTAAGATATTCTTATGAAAACCTTTCAATGACTACAATATCGTGTAGGTCACTCATCATTCTTAAAAATATATCTTTACGGAAACTTTCCTTTTGGAAGCTGTAATGTAATTACACAATAAAAAATCAATTTAAATATTAAAAATAAATAATCAAAAATTAATTAAATATTAATCTTTTTTAAAATCTATTTAAATGAATGTAAAAAGTTATTTAAAGTAAAAATAAGTAAGCTCAAATATTTTAATTAAAATTAATTAAAAATTAATTAAATATTGATTAAAAAGTAATTATGGAATTGCAAACAAAACGGCTATATTTAATGAATTTCATTATTTTTCTCATTTATATTTCCAGCAATGAAACCGGAAAAATTACCGTCTCAACAATTGTCGAATTATATTTTCCCTCCACTAATGGAAGAAGAGGGCAACTCCTATTTTTATGCGAACTCCACCAAGTCGAACAAATTACCCAATGGCAGCGAATCAGAGATCTGCAATTGTTATAATCAATTCGTCAATCAATATGCCGAATCCGAATGTGCAGTGAATATTCTCGCCCTCCTCCAATGTCCTGTCCATCATCAATTGTTACCCCTAATCAATTCTCAAACGAACATTAACGACGACAACCTCATTACCTCTGCCATTATCACATCAGATATAATCCGATAGTTTTTTTTTTATTTTGATCTCTATTTTTTCAACATTTCTGATTCAGTGAGAATTGCCCAGCTAATTTTAAATTTAATAAAAATTTATTTAACCAATAAATTTTGTTTTAATCGATCATGAAATAATATTAATGACAAAAAACAAAGTTAAATGGGTTTTTTTTCCCAGTGAATAAAAAAGAAATATTAAATAAATATTTTGACAATATCAGGCGTTTGGAGACTATTCAAATTTAATAAAATTTTGACAGGATAAACGGGGAAATATTCTGTAAGTTAACCCCTATTATGATAGTGTCAAGATAATTGCAATTCATAGACAATTGATAATTTATGGAGGAATTTATTTTGTTTGTTTAAATGAAATGAAATGATATTTTAATGTTTTAATGAAATTGTATTTATTATAAAGCTTGACTACGAATCAGTAAATATATCGATGTTTTTTTTATATTCATAAATTTTCGGCACTGCCTTTTTCAAGTGAATTTGATCAAAAGACAGTGCCGACAATTCGTGAATATCAAAAATACATCGATATCTTTACTGACTCATAATCAAGTTATTTTAATAAATACGATGTCAATTGAAAGAAATCAGTGGTGAAAATTGAAAAAATTCTTATAATATTTTAATGAAATATCATTAGAAAACTATTTGAAAAAATCCCTAAGCGGTAAGAAAATATATTCTACTATTATTTCCCTTTTAATTAAGTCTAATTAATTAAGTTCAATTTATTAATTTCCTAGACATAATTAAGATTTTTTGTGGATTGCTAAAGGACATATAAGTAATAAAAATGTAGATTTCTTTCCTTAACATTGGACTTGTACGAATCTTCTTGAATAGTTGAATATTTAAAAAATAAAGTCTTTTTTTTCATGAAAATTAATAACAATTAATTATTACAATTACATTAAGTTTCCCTGTTGTCCTAGGGTGGTCACTGACGTTTTAGTTGAATGCCAACCTACAAATTTTTTAAACTACTTCCCTTTAACTTATGGTGTCAGGGTACCATAGTCAGAGTTATCACCTCACTTGTCTTCGTATTGAATTTGAAAATAAATTCCTAGAGAAATGTAATAAATTAATTAATTATGTAATTAATTTAATTAATAATTAAATTTATTTTCTTTTATTAGTTTTCTTAAAATAAAGTCCCGACTGTATCGGCAGCTCGTATATTGATATGAAAACATTGATAGAAAATATCAAAATAAAAAGAAAAATAATTAATTGCTTTTTCTAGTTCATCGAAAAATGTCAAACAAGCGATTTTCCCTATTGAAAATTTGATTCGCTCCTTAAAAATGAGGAGGAAAAATAGGAAAAACGCCAAATAAATCATTTATTATGGGGATTTTTAACATGTTTTTAGACGATATGATAATGCGGGAAATTTTCGTGTTCAGATCAGTCGAATGGAATATTCGTGTCTTGGAAAGATGTAACGAAATATAAGTTATCCAAATCTCAATCTTGTCCGAACTGTAACTCTGATCAAATGACAATGAAGGTTTTGTCGGGAATGATATTAGATATTTTACTCTTTTCCAGGAAATTAATTAGAGAGTTTTCTTTGGAAATCAAAGATATCAAACTTTGGAAATTTCAAATACTTTTTATTATTCAAATGCGGCCGATTCAAATAATTTTTTTATATTTGTTTTAATTAGTGACTTTTATAATTACAAATAATTGCTTTCTTATTTTTGATATTTTAAAATATTTCTGCTTTTTTGTCGACTTGCAAACTGTGCTTTTTGTGTTTATGGAATGTACAAAATATATTTTATCCTTTCTTACCGGATTTGGTATATTTCTGTGCGGAACCCCGACAAAATAGCCAAAAAAAACAGCCGAACAAAATTCTGATTAGTGAATTGGATGAGAAAGGTAAAGTATGCAATAGAGTTGAATCAGCAATATTGTATACTTACCTGGCGCGAAGAGAAATCTTTGCATCTCCTGCATAGTACTGATGAGAACCAAAAGCTCGAAACTAGTCTACTATTGGGATTTGCACTGGATATCACAAAGCTTGTAATGTTTATATTAATAAACTATATGATGCTATAAAATCACTAAAAAGGAAGAGTTACTAAATATGGTAATTGTTTAATTATTGTTTAATAAATTGTTTAAAAAACTTGTGTGTCACAAGAAATCATTGTGCTATCAATAAATTCGATTTATTTTTATTCTATAGGGAATTTTGACTTCTTACATTAACTAATCAGCAGTAAAAATACTGTAATCAACTGTTCTATTACTAATTATGGTACTAATTTTTTTACCAATAAATTCTTTACATAAGTTATTATTAGGATTCTCCAAATTTGAGAACATGGTTTAGGTGTGTCATGTAAAAAATGGTTAAGGATCTCAGTTTTAAAACACAATAAACATCAAAAATGACAATAAAAGAATATGGATATTTTATTAATGAATCAGTAAAGTTGTAAATAGGCCTAAAATGTCACTTCTCTCAAAAAGAAATGATTTGGAAGACTGAGGTCGAGTTCATTTTAATGTCACAGGTTCTATTTAATATCAATTTTGTTAATGACACACATTTTTATTATTTTTTATTGGCCATTTCTATTCATTAAATATTTCTAGTGTGTTTGCTTTCTATTGCTTGTGAGGAGTTAAAATTAAAATGTTAAATTAAAATTATTTCATGATTAAATTTTGTAAAATCAAAAGTGAAACTTAAATTATTTGAAAAATATTAGAATTAAAATAGTTTAAAATTAAAATGAATATTTTAATTTTAATTTTCAATAAAATAATTTTTAATAAAATTGCAATTTAAGTATGAATGTGGTCTGTTGACGGTATGTTGATATTTGGTTGAAATTAAAATTTATAAAAAGAAAATGTCTCAAGAATATTTGTTTATAGAGGCAGATTTAATGAAATATAATTTTGGATTTATTTAGTCTTAGTAATTTATTTGATGAAGAAGAATTGAATGTTATAGCTTCTAACATGGCGACCACGCCAAGACGCCATTTTTATTCATTTACATTTTGGAATTAATTTGGTTTGATTTTGAAATTTAAATGAATGTTTAATGATTAAAGCAAATTTATTAACTAAATTATAAAATTCACTTAAATCAAAAACATTGATATATTTACTGATTTATAGTCTTCCAGCTCTTAAATAAATACAATGAAAAAAATATCAGTGGTGAAATTGGAAAACGTTCTTATAAATTACAAAAGTTCTTATGTTAAATTTTCTCTTTTTTATTATTTTTCATACATTTTGTAACATTTAAGTTATTTATAATTTATTTAGCTCTAATGTTGCCTTATAATTATTGTCGAATCCATATTTTACACTGCCCATAGATTAATAAATAGATTAATAAATATAATAATAAAAAAGATTAATAAATAGATTATTTTTATTTGGTGTAAAATATGGATTCGACAATTACAATAAAAATATTACAATAACTGTTCCTTCATTTTCTCAGTAATTATTGAATGGCTTCTCCTTCTCGTTCTTGTGATAACGATCTAGTTTTATTGTATCAAAATACTATATTTGGAAAAATAATATTTCTAAAACATCAACATTTTTTAAAAATTTAATTTGAATAGAAAAGTTATTTACATGAAATTGAGTTAAAATACCTTAGAGTCCGGGATTTGTACATTATGTGTTGACAAAGTTCGAATGATAAATGCCATGGAAAATGGCGACGATTATTTTCATTTTGTCCGTATTCGTAAATTTTTCTCAAAATGTTTAAAAGAATACATATTTATAGAGATTAATTTGTTTTTCTTAATAAATATTGGACCTAACTTATTTTAAATTGAAATATTTCCACAAATAAAATAAATAGTTTTCTGAAAAGATAGAAAAATTAATAATAAAATAATTGAAATCGAGTAGTTTATGAAAAAAAATTCATCACGTTGATTTATACACCAACTTGTATTATTGAGTTTATCTCAATATAGTTTGGTGTACGTAATACACCATACACTACTGAGATACATTTTCTATAGTAGTGGTTAGTATGCACATCAATTGGTCTCATTAAATTGACTCACCAATTTAATAAATTTAATTTTTCTATAAATTTATTTTATAATTATTTTGGAATTATTTTGATATAATGTAAGTCAGATCAATTATTAATTATAATTAAATCGACAGCCAAAAATATATTTTTCTAAAACAAATATTAGAAATTCTAATGAATATTTAACTTAATTTTAAGTCAAAAATAATTCTTACGATGATATTTTGTCATTTTCGTGACAATTTAACGTAGTTTCTTTAAAAATACATTTAAAAACATTTTCAGTGATCAATTTTTTAAAATTGTCTAAAATAAGGTTATTATAGAAACATATATCAGCGGCGCATTTCTATATATCGAAAGTTTGCATGTGTATTTTAGTATGTGTAGTGTTTGTGTGCAGTATTTAATATTTCTACCACTTTAGATTTCGATAGTATAAGGCAGGGATGGCAAATAGGTTTTTATCAAAGTGCCAAAATAAACTAAATTTAAATTCAATTTTTTTCGCGTGCCCTCGTAACTTTTATTTGTTATATGTACCTATATATACATTTTTTATTCATTTTTTTATTCATTTTTTTATTCACAAGAAAAGAGAAATAAATTTCAATATTTGAGTTTATGTGATAATATTTATTCAATATAAAGAAATAGTAAAAAAAATTATAAAGTTTAATAATAAATTTAATAAAAAATTCTTAAATTTTGTTAGAAGTTTTGTGCTTCATATTACTTGCAAGGTTTTAATATCAGGATGGTATGTTGTCGATTGTAAGGTAATACAAGCTGCTGAGTCTTCTTCTGTTAATCTGTTTCTTGTCTTTGATAGTACATGATTAAGTACAGAAAAAAGACTCTCACAGTAATAAGTGGATGCGAAAATGGTTAACATTACGATTGCTAATTTTTTTACAGAAGCAAATGCTTCTGGCATACTATTCCACACTTCCAATATCAAGTTTTCAATGCGGCATTCCGACTCTCCATCCTGTGACAATCGATGATATTCCAATTCTTCTATATTTTTTCGCATATTCACAAATTTTTGTGTCCAAATAGGATTAGATTGCAAATCTACTGTCTGCCATTCTAAATTTTCTAATTTCATCCAATTAATAAGGTTGTTATCGAAATCCTGTATATCGAATAAGTCCGGATAATTTACAATTTTCAACAGCCTATCAATTCTTTTAAAATCTTTAAATCGATTTGAAAATTGTTCTTTATAGTTTCAAGAACTTTAGAAATTCGTAATTAAAATTCCAATTAGTTTTTTTGAAAATTGTAGATTCATTTAAAAAACTTTTAAGTTTCGGAAAATTATTATGTTTTCCAGATGCGATATCTCTAGCAAAAATATCTAATTTAATTTCAAACCCCTTTATCAATCCAAACATAACTTCAATTGTTTTTTCCTCGTCCTTGCAATTTTTTATTAAGAACGTTTAAATGTAATGTTACGTCGGTAAAAAAACATTAATTTTCTTAACCATGTCTGTATCATATAATTCTTTAAAACGATCCCTGTCGAATTCGTGTAAGAAAAAGTCGAATTTCTTCCAAGCAAATTCACAAATCGTTCTAAGGATGTCCGCTCGACTTAGCCAACGTACACTAGTGCACATTAAGAGAGTATCGTATTCGCAATCCATATCATATTAAAAGTTTTTAAATTGTCTTTTATGCATGTCGCGTGCAACTACAAAATTTATGATTTTATTAACTTGTTCTGATATTTCTTTGAAATCGCTAGTTCCGAATTTTGCACAAAGAACTTGCTGATGAATAATGCAATGAAAGCCTATTATTGGATGACCAACTAGGTTTTGAAATAAATTAACAAAACCTATCTCTGGTCCAGTCATATTAGGAGCTCCATCTGTCGTTACAGAAATGATTTTTTTAATATTTATTTTAAGTTTGTTTAATTCATTGAATACAACTTCACAAATATCACTACCTCTTGTTCTTTCTGGGATATTTGCTAATTTTAAAAGTTCTTCGTGCATTTCATTATCTTTCGGATAACGTGCAATGATTACTAATCGGGCAGATGACTTAATATCTGTTGATTCATCGAGGCAAATTGAAATGTAGTCACAGCTATTAACATCGTTGTAAAGTTGATCAGCAAATATTCGCACTTATTTTTAAAATTCTATCTTTAACTGAATTTCGGCTTAGCTGGACTTCTCGAATTCTTTGAGTAATCTTTTCTTTATTATTAAAATCTTGAAACAAACTTGCGGCCGCTTTTAAACATAACCGTTTTTAACAAACTCTCCATCAGAAAATGGTTTTTGATTGCTTAGCAATCAAATAAGAATTTCAAAACTAAGCTTCTGTAACATTGCTGTTGGTTTTTACAAATTGTTTGATAATGAATTCGATTGATTTTCAGCTATCTTTAATCGTTGAGAAATTAGTTCTTTTCTTTCTTCAATATTTTTTTGTCGGCAATTTCTTTATGGTTGGTTTCAAAATGTCGCTTAATAGAAGACGTTCGACATACAATAATTTCAGAGCACAGACCGCACGACTTTTTATCTCCATGTTTAACAAAACCGTAATCAGCAGTCCAAGAGAGTACAAAGCTACGAATATCTTGTAGTTTTGGTTTTTTGGTACCATTTTAATTCAGCAAAAAATAAATTTTATTTAAAATTAAACACAAAATTTTATTGAACTGCACAAGTTAAAACAAACTAAAACTGATGTAAGAATATACAAGAATTATAACACAACCA